>JAEUBA010000074.1:0-162104 GCA_018257865.1 Stereocaulon alpinum
AGAGTCTAAGGTATCCTTCTTAGCCGCAGCCTTAACTTTCTCTATATAAATTAGTACGATTACTATATAAATCTAGGCCGAATAGGTACTAACTAGGTATAAAGTTATATCGACTAATACTATTACCGGAGGTTAAATAATTTGCGTATATATTATTACGGAACCGTGCGTTACTGCGATAAGACGTAAAGGAACTTAAATTTTTTATATAGGGTATATACGCTTCCTTACCGGAATTATATAAGGCTATACGGCTTTATAATAGCACGCCCTTAATAATATACGGTCGGTTTAAATTCTTACTAATTAGTATTAAATTATAAGGAATAGTAAAGGAGCTATATAAACTAACTTTTTATCTATACGTAAAATTAATTTATTAACGGCCGGCTATATAGCTACGTCTACGGTTTTTATAGGGACTTTATTAAGCCCCTATATAAATTATTCTACTTTTTATAAGATATCTAATTTCTAGGTCTTACCGTTCGCGTATAGTTTTATACCGAAATTAGGCGGATAGGTATATAGTTATTCGTCCTCTTCGTTATCTAAGGCTATCGTATTACGGTTTAGTATAGATTTATTAAGATTAGTATTAATTAGTAAAAAAGGGTATAAAAAATTAAAAGTCTATATAGAAAGGAAATAGGTTAGTACGGAACTAAAATAGAGATATACTTAGCTAAAAGACTCTATACAGCTTTACTATTATCTACGTCGTATTATATTACTCTATATAATAGTCTATAGTTCTATATAAAGCCTATATAGGATCTATATAACTTACTAATTATTAGTTATTATAGTATAAAAGTTTCTAAGTTCCAAATCGACTAAAATATTAGTATTCTACTAGACTAGACCTATTTAGGAAATCCTATATAATTCTATACAGGTCTTTATACATAGATTTGTATAACTCTATCTAAACACTTTAAAGCTATATTTAGTATAAAATTTCGCTTCGAAATAGCGACCCTCTAGTATTAATAACTGTTCCCTGCGCGTAGGGATTCGTTAGGGTCGATCTTAATCCCTATAGGCCGTAAGGTAAGTGCTGTCGAAGCGGTGTTATCAGGGGTCGTCGAAATTTTATCGAAATTGATCCCCTAGGCTTGAATACGACGTAAGGAGTAATACCTATACGAAGGAAGTTACCTAGCGGCAGCAGTTAATCGCTGAACCCGGGCCTATAACCCTTTAGAATTTGAGGGTAACTTATAGATTCTTTAGTAGGGTTTGCTGGCTACTTATGTGCTCTAGGTGGTAGCGCGCTAGCGGTTGACTAAGCAACAGGCCTGAGGTGATATTCTAACGATTTTCAAACTTTTCTTTGAGGGGTAGGTGGCGAGAGGTTGGAGGCGAGCAAGATTTTGGTTTAACTTATGTATACTATGTATAGGATTGCCGACGTTGGACCTTTCTTGAATATTGATTTTTAGGGGTAAAAGCGGGTAAATTGGGATAGAAAGGCGGCCTTCAGGAACAAGCGCTGGATGAGGAGATTGTCCGTGAAATTTATTATTTTTCTACACAGAAAATCGATTTCGTTCTCACCTTTACTCATATCTGGAGAGCGATTACCATTGGAAGCTTCTAGAACGCACCCCAATGATCCATGCCAGATGTGGCGCACGTGTTGGCACAGGACGACGCCAAGAGCCGTCAGCTGGTCATCGACCAGCGAAATTGGAGGAGCCTGAGCAGTAGTAGGCTTAGCCAGGCGACAGAATTTTGTTTGTTATTAATAACGTGAGCAGCTATAGCCGGGTACGAGGGAGCCATTTCAGGCTCCTACCTGCTAGATGCTCCCTCTTGCTCCCTCGCTGCTCCCCTTTGCTCCCTCACTGGTCCCTCGTGCTCCCCCTCTGCTCCCCCCTACTCCCTCGTTGCTCCCCCTCGCTCCCTCGCTACTCCCTCTAAAGCGGCCCTGCTCCCTTTCCCGATCGAAAACGGTAATTCTCAATCCTAAGTTCGGGGTGTATATAATATAGAGCCTTACATGCCCTTCGCTACGAGTAGCGCGGGCGGGGTCACGGCTGGGAGACCAAGGCATCCTCACAATGGTTTAGTCATACAGGTAAGATCGGTCAGAAGCAGTCGTGACACATAAATCAAGCATGGCAGCGCTGTGGTTGGCCTGTGAGAACCGATCGCCGCATTCAGCTCCCGATAAACGGACAGAAAGCCAAAGGTCTTTTCGCCATACTGAACTTTGGTTTATTGATTCTGTCATACGCTGGAATCCTCCTCTGCGGAAAATTTACAGGAAGGTTAGCGACCGACAGTCGAGCTTTGTCCAGTCATCCTTGGTGCGTTATTTATTCCTATTCTGGTGACCATAAAGAGTGGACATCATTCGAGTTCGATTACAAATTTCAGAGCATGCATCTAGCTAACGAATGCTTCAACCCTGGGATAGGTATCACAAGTGGATGCGATTACTTCATGACGTCTGGAATACCTTACCACACTGGCGCTGCAGACTGTCCGTTTATCGACCCAACGATGTGCCTCGACAACGGATCTTATGTTATCGGGTTTCGGACAGACCCGATCAATGCTCGTAAGACCGTAAATGTTCATTCTTGCCCTTATTTTGTTCTGCGCTCGAAGAGTTTATACCAGCAAAAGCAGTAGCCCAGAGTTCGCTAGTTTGGGCGTACGCTAAAGTTGTAACGGAGTCCTCCTCTTTCGACAGACTGATCTCAATAACTTCCGACATTTCATTGAGCCTGGATGCGTTAAGCAAAGTCTGTGAATGAACCTGTTAGTGTACTGTTCCGTGAGTTCAGGTCCTGGGTAGCGACAGACTATCTTGTTGCCAACTTCACTGCGACCTTCTCCCCCGCCTCCACCAACCAGTAAAAAATCGCTGTTCTGAGGGTCAAAATCAGAGGCGTAAGGAGGATAGTCTGGCGAGAAATGTGCAGTAGCAAAAGGAGGTGACATTGTTGGAAATAATTTACAAATAGAGGATGATGTCAAAAGAAGTCATGCTAGCTCCCGGCTGACAGGAAGAATTCGTTATAGGGCCTTGGTGCGGGAGTTCAGGCAGAGTCCTGGCAAAAAAATGGCTAAGGATCTATGATTATGGTTATGTCTTATTTATACTCTTTAAGCTCTGTCTTTGCTCTTTTTGCTCGATGGCAACTCTACAATCTCAATATCACTGCCTTCTTCGTAAATTTCCAAATCCTTCAGCCCGAAGTCATATGATGTTGAACGTGTCGGAGTTCCGAATTCTGCTAAGACTCTTTCGCGTTTCTCTGGATCTTTGATTGGTGAAGTTGACGGAGAGGACAGCGCGGCGATGCGGGTTAGGGTTCGGAACATTGAGTAGATTTGGGATTCCTGCCCTTGTTCCCATTCCAACAGAAAACTTTGAGACCAACGGCCATCGTTGTCAACTCTGCAGAAACGAAATAAATTGCCATCCGACGCTGCCCCGAAGACAGTTGAATTGGTCTTCCCCTCCTCTTTTCTAATGTCATGGACCGCACCCATGTAAGCTGTGAGCTGGGGTAAGCACATGTCCGTCCCTCCTAACTTTTTGGCTTCGACTATGATCAGATTTGTGGCGAGGGTCGACTTCCGTGCGTCATACCAAACGGTATAGTCTGCAAACCCAGAGAGTAACCTGTCCTCGCCCTCGAATTTCACTTTCCTCGGAATCTGTGTTTCGTGCTGCAAATGCAGCAGAGCCGGATCTTCTTGCAGGGATTGAGGCTGAGAATCAGCAGCATCTTGAAATTTCGTTTTGGTAAAATTCTCTTCGTATATCGCGCTGATGAGAATTTGATCTATGATTGTCCGGGAGAAAGCTTCAGTACTTTCCATCTCCGGATTCGTAATCGCCAGAATCCTTGTGATGTTATCGGTTAGGTACGCAGGCACTTGAATCTCCTCGATTTTGTTCCAGAACACGTCATTTACTTTTATGATACCGAAGATTCGACGGGCGGCACCAACAGAGAGAGTCGTTGCCGCAAGCTTTAAAAATTAGTCATGAGATCAACATTATAAACAAAGACTTACAGATGGTAGAATTGGATTGGGCTCATCGTCCAGGTCAATCAAATCTTGCCGGAATCGCTCGAAGGCGGCGGCATAATCTTTGGGCTCAGTGTCTTTGTATTTCGATAGCAAGCCTTTCACTCCGACGCATCTCTTCCTCTTTCTGCTTTGACCCTCAGGCATTATGCTTATCACTTGATCCTCACTTGTATATCAACTTGGAACTATACTTCAACTTTCAGGAATGTTTGGAGGTCAGAGGTAGGAGCGGGCAACAGCATGTGAAAATCGCTTCCACACTTAGCGTGCGGAAAATTCCTCTCTCCCGCCGTTACAGTACTACTACGGTATCAGGCGTAATTATCGTTAGTGTGCGCTAATAGAATCCTAAGTACTTTTGAGTACTCCTGGGGGTCTGTGAGTATATTACAGTCCGTACTAACGATAATTAGGTCTGATACCGTAGTAAGTCAAAAGGTATTTAATACCCAGGTTCAATGTTACGACCATGGGAGCATGCGGACGACAACTGACACAAGACTACTCAAGTTTCCTGGTGGTAGCCCTCGACCATGAGATGGTCTCACCTGAACTTACCTCGCGTTGTGCTCAAGCATTACCGCCAGGCCCTCAGACTAACATTGAAACAGACCTGCCCTTCTCATCCACAACATCGATCACCTCCCGTTCTTGATCTGAAGACCGATACGACCTCGACTCACTGTCAAAAACCAGCGAGAACGGAGAGTCGCCAGTCTGCCTCTCGGTAGGGAACAATCTGAAAAGACCCCAGTGCAGCAGCAACGAAACGAAGAAGCCAAAGAAATACGAAACATTGTTCAAATGGTCCCATCCACTCCCATTCGCGGACCCCTGCACTTGCCTGATCAACCCAGGTAGAAGTGGCCCGAAGCCCATCGCCCACGCCACAACAGCCCTCCAATTGAAACCGAGAGAATACCAATATGCGGATGAGCTGTTGCCCAGGTAGAGATCACCCATATGGAGGCCTTGCTTTCGCACGAGGAAGTAATCGCTGATTACAATACCCGTCATTGGACTTAAGAAGACGGACCAGCCTGAAAGGACGGTGATGAACGTCGTGGCTTGAGTGACGAACTGCCATGGGCAGGTTGCAACGGCGATGATGGTTATCAGGCAACTCCCGCGTCTGATGTTGATGTACTTAGGGTATAGTGCTGCGAGGTCCATCCCTCCGGCCACGGAGTTGGTCACAATGCACAGGGCAAGAGCGCTTGCTAGGAAGCCCAGTCCTGCGAAGAAGGTCCCGGCTCGGGCACCCGCCGAGAGAGAATTGTGCTGAATGGCCAGGAGGAGTTGGAAGGGATTCCAAAAGACCTCTCCATATATCTCGGCTGTTGCGGACGTGACCAGGAGTCCGCAAAGTGCGGTGACGCATATTGCAATCGGAGCGGTAACGATCTGTCCAAACAGAGCGGCATTTGGCGTTTTGGAGTACCTTGTCCAGTCCGATTGCCCCAAACAACCGCTTCCAAACACCCCAACGACAGATTGAAGCCCATACACCGTATTCCAACCCAAAATGCTTCCCTGTCCCGTCGGCCCCGTATGGATCAAAGTGCCCGCCCCCCCATTCGCCGAAAGCGCCCATACAAGCATCCCAAGCACCGTACACGCTATCATCACAAACGCGACCCGAAACGGTATCTGTAGCCTCTCCGGTGCAACTAGCAGCATCGGCGCAAAAACCGCCAGAAATACAAAGAAGCTCAACAAGCTCGCTTCATCCACATGGGCACTTTCCGGCAGGGTGTTTCTCCAATATACAAACTTCGGTCCTATCACTGCCCCGAGGATGATCTTCACCGCTTGCCCACCCCAATACGCCTGGATCCCCATCCAGATACATGCCGTCATGATCCTGTTCAACAGGGGCCAGAATCCGCCGCGCATACCCCATGCACCTCTAGAGAGGATCGTGAAGCCGACATAATGGTGGGATCCCGGCCAGCCGGCGACGACGGCGAGGAGGGCGGCGAGGAGAGAGGCACCAACGATGACGCCCATAGCTTGTGAGATGCTGAGGCCGAGGGCGAGGAGCGAGGAGGCGAGGGTCCAGGAGGTGGCATTTACGCCTGTGATGATCCAATACGCGGCGTACTCGCGGTAGGTCCAAGTGCGGCGCGTGGGAGGGATGGGGATGAGGTCGCGGTTGCACCAAAGGGTGTTTCGGTAGGTGGAGTCCTCGTCCACTGGACATTCTAGGCGCTTGATCCAGGAGTTGGGGATACTTTGAGTCTGCATGGTGGGTTATGTGGTGAATTGGGGTGAATTGGGAAAGGGAGACCAGAGTTCAGCGGATTTTGTACGGAGGGACGGAGGCTTGTATATGTAAATGACGGAAGTGAATGTAAGCCTCAGGATGGTGGCGAGGGATTTTTTACAGTTTCCATACTATGCACCTACTCTGAGACTATAGTCTTAGGGATGTCACGTAGTTGTCTAGCGTTAAAAGCGACCATTCCATGCATTAAAGCCCTAACGGTCTGTGAAAAGATTCCCTATGGCTGCGATATTTAGAATTGATAGGCAAGACTAATGGAATTCTACTTTTAAAATACTTGACCACATGGTCGCTGTACTGTACCTGTTACAAGTCTAAAGTGCCAAGTACGCCGAACATTTGTTTACCCATGAGTGTAGCATAGGCATGCAACGAAAGCTGCCATATTACCCTGCGCTGATTGTCACACTACCCCACCGCTTCACCAACTACGTAAAGGCTGCAGCTGGTGAGCTCTCACTACCGATAGAAGGTGAATCAATTGGCACGCGAAGATGTTCTGTTGGACTGGATGACGAACTTAGTCATGCGCGATGGATGCTTGGGGATGGGATCGACAGAGCGTGTCTAGGGCTTACTGTATACCACGATGAATAAGCAACCACAGTGAGCGATTCTGGATCTTGGAGGAATTTGAGCCAGATGCCATTGATAATGGCTGGAGAGCAGTGTACATAAAGATTCAATTCAGGGTTGTGAGTGGGATGCATAAAGAACTTGTACGTAGGGGCCTCCCCTTTTCTTTAGCCTTTTGGGGACAATTCTTGTCTGTGCACTCGGAGGTTGGAGCAATACCTGCAGCCTTTGATATGATAGTGTATTTCCTCCCATTCTCTTCAGATCACTCGCAAAGTCGAGGTAAAACAGAGGGGGGTTGTCCGCAATCGATGTCGCGCAGCCCTTGTCCCTTAGATGGGCTTAGTGCAAGGGGTAGGCCAGCTTCCCGTCCCTATTGCCCCTTGTCTTACTTCCAATCGATTGCCATTTTTCTTGAAGTCTTAGTATCCACTTCGCGGTGGTCGCGCCCTAAGTTACGACCATGTCGCAAGATGGCGAAGTGAGCGCTTTTCAGTTCATCAACTCGGTTGATTCTCTGTCGCCGCGGGACTACAGCGTGAGGAAGACGATACGCAAACAAACGATAAGCAAACAAACGATAAGCAGAGCGGCAGCTGCACGGCGGTAGAAATATCCAACATTTCTCGAGACCACCGAACAACCCGAAGGAGCGACTAATCAGAATCAAAGCCTTCCCACATTAGCTTTACCTCACATTCATCCCGATTTGCCGGATGGTCTTGCTGGCGCTGCTACAGGCAAGGCCAGGCATAATGTACAGAGACAAAAAGCTTCTATTAGAGATGTTTCCTTGAACGCAGGTCTACTGCTGACTCGCACGACCCCAACACTCCCATCTACCTACCTTAGCATCCCAACCCCTCCTACATTCCCTCAAACCCACCACCTCTTCGTCTCCACGCATTGCGTTTTCATCCTCTCGCAGGCTGGGTCCCCTCCATTGCGCCGGTAGCGTAGCTCTGGTGGGTAGGAGACGTGCATTCTGGGGGCGGGCAGGGTAGGTGGGGTTGTGGAGTGGACACTGCAGATGGTTTCTGAACGTATAGTCAAGGCGCCGCCCCCATGGCTAGGTACTATTGAATCTTGAGAATCTGCTCGCTGTGTTTCGATGAAATGGTCCCACATCGTTGATCCCAAGTATGGCAGCTAATAGGAAACGTTCGCTGTCCGAAGCTGGCGTAGGCTATCGCGTATGATCGATCTACTCCTGGCCATTCGGTCAACCTTGGAGTCCTAGTTGTGCTTGGCCAGTGTGGTTCTAGTTCATCGGCTGTGGGTCCGTCAACAAGATTTGTCTGCCGAGTCTTCAGAGTGGCTGGACTTCGTGAGCTTGTGGTCGTCTCCGATAATGTGAGACCGCTTGCCCTCGTGAAGTGTTATTTATGCTTCGTAGTCAACGGATGTGTTATGGTCTCAAGCTCGCTGAAGGAAATACCACCAGAAGAACATGATCCGTCAATTAAGAAATATATATAGCCCGAATAATATCAGCTGGCATGAGCAAGAAAAGCAGTATCATGTCTTACTATGCACCAGTCATATACCCTCTAAAGAAGCCCAGCCGTGTTCCATAACCAACAAAATCACCCTACTACGTAAAGAAAGAAACGCTATGACGCTATAGATCTCTATCCGATACACCTTTTTCTCCCATCCACGCTGCCTCCCTTCTAGTCAGGTCGTTCCTGTCGCACAGGCAAAACAGCCTGCCGTTCCTTCTTTGCAAACATGAGATCTTCTGCGCTTTTAGTGATCATGCCGAAATGTGGTTCCACTTTATTCGCCCAGTAATGTGCGGCCGTGAATAATGCGCCAAAGAAAATTGGTGTGGCGATGAAGAATGTCATGTAGCCTGGTATTGGGTATCTCATGACGATGTAGGTCTGGTCGCGGCTGCGCTCTTCCATTTCAACTAGCTTTGACCTTGCGAAGAGCATCCAGGAGAAGAGGCTGCGCATGAAGGAGCCGTGCAGTAGGTATAGTGGGAAGCTGATTTTTCCTAGCCATAGCAAATGCTTGTGGCTCAAGGCTCGGCGCAAATGGGGAGAAAGCACGCACGTAAGGATGAGCAGCTGAGCTCCGATCGTTGGCCAGAAGCGACTCAATTCAGCGTTCGCTGGTGACACTCTGTTGAACCATTCAAGGAGGAACTTGCACCAGGTCGCCCAGGTATGGAATTCGGAGGGAAAGGACATGAGGACGAGTGACACGATGACCATGGGCGGAGCAAAGAAGGGTGAAAGTTGAGAGAGCGCGAGGGGTATATCCGAGTGGTTGAGCTCCGCGAGCATGATTCCTGCAAAGATATCGGGGCAGACCATTGCTGAAATTTATCAGTAAGGATAGGGTTTTAGACGTAGAATACATACGATCTCCAATTCTGATGCCCCAATTCCATGACCAGAACCAGCAGCCGGTATAAGTCAACAATCGCCAGCGGGTGGTCAAATTAGCCGTGGCCAGGAGAGCTGTGAAGCAGACCATCGAGCCTTCAAGAAGGTATAGTAGAGCCCATTGAGGCTGGTCGTACACATTGTCCGGATTGAACAGCCACGTATTGCGAATTGCTTTGATGAGATCTTCGACTGCGGTGCCCCATGAATAGCTAGGCTGTGGGCTTGTGAGGTACAGCCAGTATGCATCTGATTGCCTCGCTGTCTCATAAGCCCCGAATTGACATATAAACCAGCTGATGATGGTCGCTGCGGTTGCAGGGAGGAAGAGACGAAAGGATCTCCTGAAGGAACTGACGGCAAGGTTGGATAGCGCCCCCTCGACATTTCCCTGCCGAACAAGCTTGACGGCTTTCAAGGAATTGACGAAGCCAGAAAGTATGATGAAGCAGGCAACCCAAGCCTGACCCTGCCCAACAAGTCGAAGGATAGGCTTTTGCATCCATTGTTGGGGGCCCATCTCACCGTCCGCAGGTCTAACAATATAACGAGCGAAAGCCATGGTGAGATGGCTGAACATGACATAGACGGCTGCGATACCTCGAAGGCCCTGCATGCTAGGTTAGCTCAATGGGTTGATGATTAAGGAATGGGTAGCACACATCTGCCCAGGAGGTCTCCTGGAGCGCCTGCTTGGCAGACTCCTTGCTGCCAAGTGAAGGTTTCCATTTCGTCTTTTCCGCATATGCTTGAAGATAGCCCACCGTTGCCGACATTTCTATCGTACTTGAAGCATCTGAGGAGTTGATGATATCAATTGCTGCGACGTACGGTATCTTCAGGCCCTTTTCGACGATTGCTACACGTATTCAAACTTTCCCTAGTAATTCAAATTACAATAAACTCGCATTAGCGTTACAGATCAGGTTAAGCGCGGGCTGCAATCAGGCGAGGAATTATTCCCATTCCTCGTATCGAAAACTCACCTCCGTCCAACATTTCACACTCATTGTTACCTATTACTTCAATAAGAAGTGCATTCATATCGTCGTTGAGGTGAGAACAAATTGTGAACGAGTCCAAAGTGCTTTGCGAGAAACGTCAATCATTGTGCGCCAGGGACTTGAGCGTCACGTTGATGACGGATCATGGCTATGCCACGACTTCGGTGATGCATGATTTGGGATTGATGCCGTTGATGACCTTGCATAATCGTGAGTCGACTATATAAAATATGCCCTGTTTGGCATTTGTTCCGGTCCCTATCTATATTCCTGAAATTTTGATCTCAAGTCTTCGATCCCAAGCACGATGAAGAGCTTGCTCCATGCTTTCAAGTCGTCCGCGTCGAAATCTACTATGCCTTTACATGAAGCTCCAGAATCGCCTATGAACAAGACAATCTCTCTTACCGTGGTCGAGCTATTTCAGAGTCAAGGGTGCTCTTCTTGCCCTCCAGCGAACTCTAATGTCCTAAAGCTCGCTGAAGACCCCAATCTACTTATCCTCACCTATGATGTGACATACTGGGACCGTCTTGGATGGAAAGATAGCTTTGGCAGCTCAGCGTTTGATCGGAGACAGTGGGAGTATGCCAGAGCCTTACAGAGGAAGAATGTGTTTACACCACAGGTCAGACGGCTTAAAGACCGGAATGCTTGGTTAATTTCTTACTGATCGTGTCTAGGTCATCGTCAATGGCCAAGTTGATGGTCCGGGTAACAATGCAAGAGATTTACAATGCCTTGTCGCTAAAGGGATTGCGATCAATTCGATGCAGACGGTGCACATAGAGTCTGCAATGAGCGGCGAAGCTATTACGGTATCTGGGCCTGAAAACGAGCAGGGTATTGTCGTTGCTGTGCGTTACGATGCAAAGCACTACGAGGTTCCTATCTTGCATGGTGAGAATGGTGGCCGAACTCTACCGCACAGCCATGTGGTCAAAGATATCACGCAACTCGGGAATTGGATAGGTGGATTTCAAGACTTTGAACTCCCACATTGGGAAAATAATCGCTTGAAGGTTGCCGTTTTGGTCCATGCAGGCTTAGGGGGCCGACTTCTTGGGGCGGTACGCGTCTGAGCAGCGACAATTTCCCGTAGCCTTCTGTACTATTAACTTATCTAGAGCATTGCACTGTGTGGAATTTGTGAAGTATACCTACGTAGAAAGCAAGCGCCAATAATCGTTTGTGATCTTACAGTAACCCGCCCACTCGCCCGGAGATTGGTCCTTAGCTCGTTATTGCCAGGGGCAGGAACAAGCGTGGTAGCCGTCAGACTCAGGGCCACCAGCGACCGTTAGAAAGTCAATTTTGGCGCCGGTCGAAATCCGTTGCGTGGGTTTCCGCTTCGGACATCACCACCCCAAGCTTGACGCTCTTCCCCAAAACCATCTATAATTGAAAACCCCGGGGGCGAGATCCTGCCGCTCAGCGCGTTGTCCCAGAGCAGGCAAGCCATCTGAGTCGTGCCGGACGCGCTCCTGTGGCGTTGATGCAGGTTTCAACTTTGCCCTCTTGAGTGACTTTGCTTTTCAACCCCTCCCGCCTCTAATTTCCGGACAAATTGGCATAGCAAAACCTTCATGTTAATGCAATGCAAGCCCATGTCAAGTTAACAGGACGTCTACTGAGAGCAGGTGCTTTGTGGCCTATATGATTACAAGTCAAACGCTTCTATTCGAAATATGTGAAGCTCTCCCGCTGCAGTTAGATTCGATACCGACCAACACCGAAGCTGGTAAACAACCCCCAACGCAACGAACGACAGCCGTCGGGAAAGAGCTGGTACCTAAACGGGATGTGCGGGACGAGTCGGCCAGAATCTATGAGCGAGCAGGTTTGCTACAAAAGTTCGGCGAGGTTGCCGGTGTTGATTCATATACATGTTCTACGCACATATGCCCCATGGGCACAACAACGCCATGGTCATGGAGCACGGAGGACTTGAAGTGCCATCGGCCATTCCGAATGGCGATCCAAGAGCTGCTGCAAAGCCATTAAAGAAGAAGAAGAGCCTCACAAGATTGCTGTCCTCGCCCTCCAGAAAATCCTCAGCATCAAGACCATCATCGACCGAGGACGAAAGTGGGCCACCTACACCACAATTACCCCCGCAATTTCAGACTACTTTCCTTAAAAGTTCAGCAGCCCCAAGGATTCCAACTATGAACTTTGACTTCCTCCTACACGAGCCCACCCCTCTAGATCATTTAGGACGAGGCTCTTTTGTGAACGAGGAAAGGACATGTAGGGCAATGGCGCAGTCGAGCGAGCAAACTACGCCGGAAATCAACACCAGAGTAAACGGACTTACTATACCTGAGGAGTCAGCCCACAATCCCCCCATTGGACTGAACAGTCGTGGGCTTCGACATTCGGCAAGCACTGGTCAGGTCAGGCAGGCTGAAAGGCCTGTCGTACACCATGCTCCCACCTATCCAACATTACCCCGACGATCCAACACTGGCCTTCGTATGCCTTCTGCTTTTTCATCTCCTATGCGTGGCCGTGGTTCTTCCGTGTCTGCATCGAATCCCCATCAATCTCCACTTCCCTCTCAGCTATCCAGACCTCTGACAGCAGGTAGCGGGTCCAGCTCCAGGCCTACTGGGAAGCGAAGACCCAATGGTATAACCAATGGCGAGGATGGTGCAAACGACTATTTCCCCGCAGTCGGTAACGTTCCATCAATACCACCACGGTTATGGCAAGACTACTACAGCAGTGACGAAGTCAGGTCCGGCTTTCGATCCGCGGTGACAAGCAATTCGAGCCCTATAGACACGACCAGTACAGAGCGGAGTAGCGTCTTGACCAAGGGTACATCAATGACCGACTCAACGTTCGACGTTCACTCCAGGCCTGGCTCCAACGTAGTTGAGGGGATGACCGTCGATGAAGCGATCGACATGTACGCTGCTGGATTCTACGACGACGATGATCCTTGTCTCGATAGCTCAAGAGATACGTCGATGAGCGAAGAAGAGCGGAGGAGATCAATGCGCATAGCTGAAGCCATCAACGACAACATTGGTGGGCCAACAAAACTACATTTAACAATTAAAGAGTCTCCAAGTCCGGATGCGGTCACATCAGGAGATGCCTTCAAAGACGATCTCCAGCAGCCACCCCCGCTTATGCCTCCTACGTCAACTCGTGATCAGTATGGCTTTATGAAGGCTAATCACCATATCAGCCTTCCACAATACGATGCTTGGTACCAAGAGTATCAGCCAAGTCAAGAAAGACGGACGAAGAAATGGACGGCTTATATGAGGGAGCAGCGCCTTCCCACCTACCTTCCCACCTGTTTCCCCAGTCCATCAACCAAGACCGAACGATATATTCGGAAAGGCATTCCACCTGCCTGGCGTGGGCCTGCCTGGTTTTTCTACGCTGGCGGTCAGGCTTATCTCGACAGACATCCAGGCCTTTACAAGTCACTTACCTCCAAGTCCGAAGCCAGCCTCTCCTCTAATGATAAAGAAGCTATTGAGCGAGACCTTCACCGCACATTTCCAGACAACATTCACTTCAAACCTGACTCGCACTTATCAGAACCTTCTACCTCGGAATCACCTCTCCTAGCCTCCCTTCGTCGCGTCCTCCGCGCATTTGCCCTCCACAGTCCTCGAATTGGTTATTGCCAGTCCCTTAATTTTCTCACCGGTCTACTACTCCTATTCCTCCCAGAAGAAAAAGCATTCTGGATGCTACATATCATAACGACAGTCTACCTACCCGGCACACATGATGTCAGCCTCGAAGGCGCAAACGTCGATCTCTGGGTGCTCATGGTAGCTTTGAAGTCTACCATGCCGAACATTTGGGCGAAAGTCGGTAACGCGGGTACACCTGGAGACGACCTAATTGGAAATTCACGACTACCACCAATAAGCTTATGTACAACCAGCTGGTTCATGAGTCTCTTCATCGGCACTTTACCTATCGAAAGCGTCCTCCGCGTCTGGGACATCCTCTTCTACGAAGGCAGTCGCACCCTCTTCCGCGTCGCGTTAACCACCTTCAAACTCGGCGAGCAGCGCATAAAAGACGTGACCGACTCAATGGAATTATTCCAAGTAATTCAGGGCCTACCAAGAGGAATGAT
This sequence comes from Stereocaulon alpinum, assembly GCA_018257865.1. NCBI lineage: Eukaryota > Fungi > Ascomycota > Lecanoromycetes > Lecanorales > Stereocaulaceae > Stereocaulon > Stereocaulon alpinum. The sequence goes on from JAEUBA010000074.1 coordinate 14,437, forward strand.
CGATGCAAGCGCCTTTATAACAACAATGAATCGCCGCGCAGGCGTCAGTCGCGAATGGGTCGAGACGAGAAGGAAAGAGCGGAGAGCATGGTATGCGCAGGAGAGAATCAACCCAACCAACACCATGGACATAATCAGCAAAGATGAGTATTTCGTGCAGAATGGTGGCGAGGAGGTTCAGAGAAAGAATTCTATTTGGAAGAGGAGGAAGAGGAAGGGGTCGGTGCCGGAGGGTAGATTGGCAACACCGATACCTGTACCGGTACCGGTACCTACGGATGGCATCGCTGGTGTGAGGAGGGAATTGCTTGTTCTTTGAGTGGGTACATGTTTTGTATGATGAAATGGGTGATATATGACGTTATGAGCACATATTGCATAGGCTGGCATTGCAGGGTATTGGATACAATAGACACGGTCATGTGCTAGTATATCAAAGTACGTATAATATGAAATATAAAGTATAGAGTAATACAAACTTCATCCAACGCCCCGTCTTGGGACATGATTACATCGCATTGCATTTCATCGCATAGTATTGGATAGGATACAAAACCCACAGCTCTAACAAGAACTCAAAACACAACATAAACCATAAACCAAACCCATAGAGAATACCCATCCAAACACACACCCCTCCTCCAAAACCATCCGCACCATCATTCTTTTCTTGGAAAGCTTATCCCTCTATCTATTACCCCCCCCTCTCTCTCTCCCCTCCCCTCTTTCACCCCTTCCTTTCTACCCTCATCCCCTACAACATCCCCAACCCCCCAAATATCCCTGCTCCCCCAACAACAACCACCACCACGACCGTTCCCCACCCACCAGCACGAGCACGAGCAGCACCGCCCGTAAACGCCAACGCCGTAGTATTAGTACTGTTCCCGTTTGAAGTGCCGTTTGAGAGTGGATATGGCGGTGGGGGTGGGGGGGACTAGATGAGAGGGGGGGGTTATTTAGTATTTGTGTTTTTGGAAAATTGGGGGGATGGGGGAGAGGGGGTAAGGGGGGGGGCTGACTTTTGTGCTGGTGGTGGTAAAGGAGGTGGGGGTTGTGGTTTTTGTGAGTGTGAGGGTGAGGGTGAAAGAGGTGGTGGTGGTGGAGGGGGAGATGGTGAAAGTGGTGGTGGTGGAGGGGGAGGTGAGGGTTGTGGTTGTGTAGAGGGTTACTGTTGTTTGGGGTGGGCAGGCGGCGTTGGAGGAGGGTGAAAGAGGGAGCATCGAGCTCGATATTATCGTAGGAGAAAAAGGAGAAGAGAGAGTGCCAACGCTCGAAGTTGAATTTGAAAGTTTCGGTTTTGACAAAGGAGATGTAGAAGATGGTATTGGGCTTGACCCTGTTGATGTAGGAAATGTAATGCCATCCGCAAGATCAACATCGAATGCGGGACCAGACATTGATGCAGACGCAGAAGCAGAAACAGACGCGAACGCAAGTCCAAGAGAAACTGCAAGGTGCTCCAAGGAAAGGTCGATGTTCGCATCAACGAGATCTCTGGAACTTACTGCAGGTGTAGCCAGGGAAGCAGCAGGAGAACTTGTCACCGGAGCTGCGGCGCTTAAACCGGAGCTTGTTATGGCGAGAGTTGTGCCAGCGGAGACGCACAGCTGTTGGGCGAATGCGATAGTTTCTGGAGTTGCGTTGTGTTAGTCTAATTTCGATGAGCAGAAGGGCAAAAGAGAAAACGCTTACTCGCTTGGTCATCTGCACTGCATACTGAATCAATCTTTTGCTGGATCGTTGACAGGAATGAAGAGTCTTTGCAGATACAGGCGTAGTCGGCGTCTTGGCACGAACTGGCTGCGAAACCAGCTTGTGCTGCGTCGAGCTGAAGGTGTGCATGTTAGAGCTGCTTCAGTGGCGTTGGAGAGTGTGATATTGCCAACTTACAGCACACTTTGGAAGATCTGCAAGGCTTTGTGCGGCCACGAAAGGAACTGCCATCAAGGCTAAAGCAGCGGCGGTGTACTGCATCTTGACAAATGAACGGTAGCGACTGTCGAATTCGTTTTGGTAGTAGAAAGTCAAGGTTCGTATCTTCAAGTCTTGATCATAGATGAAAGACGAGAAGATACGGACACGCGTTGTCGAAGGAAACGAAAATGGAGGATGGAAGGGGTGTATTTACGGTATGGGGTATCGCATTCCGATCTAATGAAGTGGAATGAACGCTTGCAGCAACAAAGAACCATATTTAGATACGCGTCGCACTTATAAGCAAATTAACACGGTCGTTAAATTCTTTGTATCGTCATTTCACTTCCTTAATGGAGGAACGTTGGCTTGATTTGGGGCATGCGACATTCATCTGGGCAGTTGTTGGACACCATCGCTGGTGGAAATGAACTAGATCGTGATGGCCATAATCTTGGAAGAGCAGGACTGTTGTGGAGTTGAGGAGATTGAAGCAACGCGCATGAGAATGATCGTGATGGCGGCAGACAAAGACAGAAGCTGCCTCTGAACGCAGCACCAGATATACAGCAAACCTTCGTTTTCAGCGCATCCAACGCCGTCCACGGTATGGCATCAACTGACTTCTTTGAAAAAGCCATTGCAACAATCGGTCGCTCAAAGTTCAGAACCCGGGGAGACTTGGCTTCAGCTTTGTCCAGAAAGTCACATGAAGCAACGGAAGTCTGGTGGGAACACGCCACTTCGACACAATTTTCAAGTCATTGTTGCAGCGGAGCGGTTTACCGATGTGATGAGGCTAGCTAGCTGCAGAACAAGCCTTAGAAGTCTGGTCCTATGTCAGATTCGACGCCAGTTGGTCGGAGTCGTCTATCTCAGGCTGATGGCCTGTGCCTTGACCGCATGGCAATCATGTCTACTTTTGTGCAAGGTAGAAGCTCGAATCACACCGCTCCTCAGCTTCCCGCTGCCGGCAATAGGTATTCACCGCCGGAGATCTAGGCCTCGACGTGACATAATTTTGGCATATGAACTTTGGCCCCAACATACGGGCACGCCGACGGGAACAAATTGCCTCGGCGATAGGCGAGGGGTAAGACTGATCACTGACGAACAGCCACTACCACTGGATGTTGTGATTTGGAATGCTGGTGTGAGAATGACAGATTGAGTGATGCAGCAGGCTCCCTTGGTAAGAGTGCCTTTGCATACAAGACCAACAGAACAAAAGACTTGGAGGTACGTGCGTTCAAGGCTGCACATGTCACCACCGAGTGCTGACAGATTCCTTGGCAAAAAGCCAACTTCAGCTCGAGTCTTGCAGGTACGTACTACTACCTTAAGTAACTGAGCAAACGATTTGTGTTTCTATCGCTTCCGGGCAAGCGGTTAGCCGAACCCTGAAAAAACAAATCATGGTGAGCATGAGGTAGGATCTCAAGTTTTGTTGACCGCATATCAAGATTGGACCGTGACCCTGACACAATATTGAGCACGGATGATGTTTTGTTCGTACCTCGTCTGAATCAGGCAACGAGACGTTTTTGCATTTTGCATTTTCGCCAGATGTCGAAAGGATCGGTTTCAGGGCACCCCTAATGCGGCGGTTTGTCGCGCGCAGGCAGGCACCCGTATGTCCGTCAGTTACCAAATAGGAACGCAGATCCTTGGGGGCGATTGGCGCAGGAGCTGTCAGTGAGCTTGAGGCTTCTAGCTCGTAGAAGTTCGGGAAGTACGGTAGGTAGACCGGAATGTAACATGGTTGACTCGCGAGGCGGGAGAAGGATCTGAGGAGCAGCTGACCGTTTTGCTGCCGTTGCCACAAGCGGTAACTTACTTGCAAATCCTTCGACCAGCGGCCTGGATTTACATTGATGCGTATACGTATACCCTTTTTGTAATTGTGGACAAGGGTTGGTGGTTCAGCTCATGGCGCAGTTGTTTCAAGCCTGACCCGCTGACTACGTATAGAGGCAGAGCACAAGGCATATTATTGTGCGTTGTTTCACCGCAACAGATGACAGATAGGCTAAGGTAGGAATGAAAGTGATGCCCAAGGAGGCCGAGACACGTGGGTAGAATATGAAGATCCTTTACGTTCATCTGACCGCTCTCAAGGGGAGTGACCAGGTTGCAGTACATTAGTCAGGTAAGGTAGTTGCAGTTAGCGCAGATCTCCGTAGACGCATTCAAAAGCTGGTCGGCAACAAGAACATCTGAACATCTGAACATCTGAACATCTGAGCATCTGTGCATCTGAGCATCTGAGCATCTGAACATACCGCATGCTCCACAGCTGAAAAGCCGATGAATTCCAAAACGTGCCGATTGGTTTAAGGGGCGGCACTCGGTCCTCGAATAGGGAGACGGGGTGCCTGTAGATCTGTTCGTGGTAGTTTCGGCTGACAATCTGCCATCTGCCATCTGCCCATCCCTGTTTGAGAAAGCTCTCGACGCCACAAAAAGGGGAAGCCTAAGCCTCTTTAATGCCTCTAGGGATCTTCGGATGAGTCGGTACTGCCCAATCCGCCCCCAGCCCGCCCGCCCCGAGAAGATTAAGGCCGCTCAAGTGTCTCCCACAAGGGCGACCCAAGCTGCTGGTAGCATCTAACGCTACCTTCTAATGCTAACATGCTGGGATCCGGGCACCCTGGCATCCCAGCGTCCCCCCTACCCCTGGAAGGCTACTCGAGGCTAGAAGGAATCTAGAAAAGGTAGAACGGGCTCAGGTGACCTTCGCCTCCTTGGGACTACTGGGGCACTGGCCTCTATTTCCTAATCACCCTATTATCATTGCTTACGATGGATTGTGCTTACGTATTGTGCATATCACACGAGAAATCTATCTGCTGGCAGTATCTCATTCGACAGCCCATGTTGATGTTGCTTTGTCCCCCTCTGATGAAACCAACCAGATCTCCCTTCATTGTTTCCCACGTAGGTAGCTCTTGCCGGCCGCTTCCTTTGTACCTGCCCATGCGCCAGACTGGCTCGGACGTGCTCCAAACCCTCCAAAACATCCAAAACATACAAAACACCCAGGAACTCGCATCGCGGCTTCAAACACCGTGAAACCAATTTGATATAAAGTACTTTGAGTTCGCGCCTTTTCTAGTTGCCTGGCGGGGAATCCGGATACCGCTTTTTGACTTCTTGTAAGGCATTGAACTCGTGCAAATTATGACTACTGCTCTCCCACGACAGCTACGTCTCGGCTGTCAATTACAACCATGTCCATAACTTAGAACGTTATCCTGCGCTCACCGGGTGAGCGAATCGTGCGTGATGCCAGGAGGGCTGCCAGAAGGGTTGGTGAGCAACAAGGAGGTTGTCAGTGGCGAGATCCGCAGAGTTGACAGGGTCGAAGCCGAGGATGTGCAAAAGCTATGGAGAGGTACGACGTGGTCTAATTGGCATTGGCATTGGCAACTTTCACAGCTGACAATCTATCACCTTAGTTTATTCCTCCAAGAAGGCTGCCCTCGCAGACAATGTAGGGTCGAGACTCGAGAACTTCTTCTGGCGAATCTGGAGCAGCCGCCGTATCCGGCAACGTATCACAGGCACCGAAGTCGCCAGGCAATTCAGTAGCATCAATGAGGGCGGCTATATCAGGACTACACCCACACCATCACCGCGTTCTTCCAGAAGCTTAAACAGCTATTACAGGGCAGCTCGCTCTCGTCCGTCACCCACTTCCTCAGCCTCGCAAGCTCCGACTTCTCCGACTGGTGCTGGACTCTCGCCCACTACCGGGGAGGATGAAGCCAGCTCGGTTACGCCCACGCCTACAAGCCCCCTTACTGCAGGTGCACAGAGCAGTGCACGTTCGGAGCATGGTGGGAGGTCGACCACATCTATGCAACCACCACCTATACTTAAAAAGTCGAGCTCGGGTTCGGTTTCAGGCTCAAGTGGCAAGTCTTCCAAGCTTGCTGCCATCTCTCCAGCATCATCTCGAAAGATCGAGTCTAGCCCTCCGGCAGAGAATGACGAAGCTGTCGTTTTTGACAATAGCCCAACGCCTACAGAGTCAACACTCACCCCGTCCGGAAGGTCAGCTTCTAATCGCAGATCGACTACGACGCGTTTCAACGAAGAGGTAGCAGTATCTATACCTAAATCCTCCAAGACAGTCATACGGTCTGCCAAGGAGAAGACTGGGAGATCCTCGTCTGGAGAAAGCATTCAGAAATCAGGGAAGAAGAATCCGGTAGTCGTCGCCAACACTGCGGCCAGCAGGACAAGGCCCGCTGTTGGGCGGCGGAAGTCGTCGGGGACTTCATCTCTAGGCAACTCGAGGACTTCGTCGTACTCAAATCTAGCTCGAAGCCCCAAACCTAGGCTTTCGGGGTCGAGGGATATGTCAAGCCAAGAGGCGGAAGCAGCTACAGCAAAACAAGCACGAGCAGCAAGTCCACATCCCTCAAAGAGCCGAATTCCACCACCACCACCAGATCCATCCTCAAGCGAGGACTCATCCGACGACTCGGACGAGGGAGAAGAGGAAGCACAGCGTTCTACTGCGAGTCGCAAAGGTAAATCGAAGGCCATTGAGGAGGACTTTGAGAGCTCGGGCGAAGAGATGAGCGAGGCACCGAAGCCACTTGTCGACCCTGATTTCAGATCGAAATTCATTGGCAAGACGCGCTCTGCCCAAGGGTCATTTACCAACCTACCGTCTCTATTACGAAAATCTGCTGCCGCCGCTCCTACTTCTGCGTCTTACCAAGCAGCGGGCATGATGGAGTCTGGACAGCTGACAACCTCTGCAGGCAGAGGCAAAGGCAGGGACGCATTCAGGAATGTTACTGCTCCACTCAAGGCACCAGCTGCTGCTGGACCAGAAGGATTCAACGATGAAGATGCCCAGCCTTTGCCGAGGACGAAAAGTCAACTGACGTTACTCCTGGAAAGGGAGAAGAACAGATCAACAAGTCACGAGCATGCCGCTAAGAGGGCAGACAAACCTTAGCAAGCTCGCACCCGAGCTCGGCCGTCGGTACTTTCCGTTCTACGAAAGTCCGTTGCCTATTCTTCACCTGTACGATTTCTGTACTATGATCACATCTTGGCTTGGCATTCGTGACATGTCCTGCAGCGTTCAAGCGAGCTTGCATTGCATTCGGCGCATATCGGGTACCATCCTGGGAAGACCATACCTTCTGATACGTTAAAGTCTATAGACCGCTGATACCCTCTTGCTGCTGGCGATACAAGCAGAATCATCTGATTGTTTTGGACTATTGCATATTGCCTTCAGCTCTTGTTTGAAGATGACTCAGGCACGCTACCTACACACTAATCACAGTCCCAGCAACCCGGTTCACGTTGCAGAGATTGCTGTACGTAATCCTCCATCAGCACTATATCCTCCACGCAATCAAATCACCCACTCACTCTCCAATCAGACCCTTATTCCCCCAGCCAGCCATCCCTTTTCAGGAGCAACAGCGCCACATCCCCTGACTCCCCTCCAATCTCCCCTACCTCTTATCACCCGGCATCTCTATACCACACCGCATTTCCCTTCAGCCTCTCACGCTTCGTAGAAAGCAGCCCCGTCTCGCTCGAAATCACCGTACATGCTCACCATTCCTCGTCCCGCCTTTCCCCCTGACAGACACCACTCCCCCTCCCCTCAGCTTACGGCTCACCCTTTCCATTTTTTTCTAGTGCTTACACACCTCGCAAAATTTCGCCCTCATGATTAGACTTTTTGTAGTAATAGTCGGTTGTAGTTGTTGCATACACGGATAAGCTCGCCGAAAGTCTTGGCGTTTGATAGCTCTCGCTAGTAGTCTGTGGTCGTGGATATCGCCTCCCACCCCCCCCAACGATCTTGGGGTATAACTTTTCTTCCCTCACTCCCTCCGTTCCCTTTCCCTCTTCTATCCTTTCCTATCTTTTCCTATCCTATCTTTTCCTATCCTATCTTTTCCTATCCTATCTTTTCCTATCCTATCCTATCCTTGCATTTTACACTCCTTGATGCCGTGTGTGTGATACTCGCCTGCCCTGTTTTGCGTCTTTATCTTCGTTTGCGTTTGCGTTTGCGTATGCGTTTGCGCTTGCTGATGGTGCTGAAGTCGAAGTCGAAGGTTAAAAAGTGAAGAAAAAAGTACAGTAGCTGTGCTAGATTGGAGCACTTTTCTTCTGTTCCTGCTGTGTGGAGAGGGGAGGGATAGGGTTTGTTTGATTTGATTTGATTTGATTTGGTTGGGCTGTTGATGATAGGGTAGGGTAGGGTAGTAGAGGGTCGGGGTGCGATGGGTTGGGTTGGGTTGGAGGAGGATGGGTTGGAGGGGGATGGTGTGCGATGGGGATGGGTTGTGTTGTGTAATGGTGATTGGTGTAGTGTAGTGTGGAGTAGTTAGGGTGGGAGGATGTCGTTGTAGTTGTAATTAGGGTGGGAAGATGATACGCTTTTCGTTTGAAGGGTGTTGGTTAGTTGAGTGAGTTGAGTGGTGTAAGAGGAACGGAACGGATTTCGTGAGGGGATGATTGGAGTAGGTTGAGTGGACATAAGGAAGGGAAGGGGTGGTCTGAAGGGATGATGATTAAGTTTTGAGAGGTGAGCGAGAGGGGTGTGCGTGGATTGATGTGCGTAGACGTTTTGGGCAGGCGAGCTGTAAGCTCCGAAGTATATCTCGGTAAAAGCAGTGTTGTTTGATGTTAGTTACGTACGTGCACGCCTCAAATTTCCATAATCTCCATCTCCGGGTAAAACCATACCTTCTCGCCCTCCCCGTACCTCAAATCAACTTTCCTCCCTGCCATCCAGCTCCAAGCATGCACAAAGTCAAACGAATGCACCTCCCCATCTGGATCGAAACAAGCCCAGTACTGTTCGATTTCGTCCAGGTAGTTTTCTCTCGTCGTTATGGGCAATGGTGGGAGACCGATGTTGTTCTGGGCTTTCCATGCACTTAGTGCACAGATACTTTTGTAGAGCGGACATGACTGTAGCATTTCCTCGTGGCTGTTGGCGCCACTGGTCATGCGTTCTGCCATTGCTCTGGAGCTTGCTTGGTGGAAGAGTTTGCGGAGGTTCTCTTCGTAGCGTGGTGTGGATTCGTGTCTTGCGTGTCTTAGTTCTCCTAAGGTAGTTTTGTACATTTGGGCTAGGAATTCGAGGATGGCTTCTTTGTTTGGGAGGCGCGAGATGGTTTCGTCGACTATTGTCTGTGCTTTGGCTTGGGCTAGGCCTCGAGCGTTGAATTTGATTTGGCTTCTGCGGTGATCGTGTACGTTCATTCTGGAGGCTCGTGCAACTTCTTCGTAGGTTTTCAATGTCATATCTTTGACCATCATGCTTGCAAAGTTTTTTGTGTAGTGGTTAAGGGCGAGTAGGTGCTCAATGTATGTCTTGGCTTTGAACCGTCCTTTGAGCGTTTCAGTGACGTGGGCGGCGTGGACGTCGGCAGTGATAGGAACTCTGATCTCTGGGACAAGGGGTACCGAATTTCGCATGGCATCGGGAGCAGGGTTCCCTGGTAGCTGTGATGGAAGGATACGATGATTGTAAGCAGCTTTATACTGCTGGAAGAAGGCATCTGCAGAGTCCGGGCCTAAGGAACTATCGAAACACTTCAGAAAATCTCGCATGAACTCCTCTGTGTCTAAGCATTTCGAACACGCGTGGAAGTTCGTCCGATCGAGTTCTTGTCGATTTGGTTCCATGTACGGGCAGACGTCCGAGGGACTTTTATGAAGAGACGGGAGCCGCATCTTGAAACTGGTGTCTGGAACGTATGAGTATGTTGTAGACGTTACCCTTCAATTGCTGCTGAGTATGCAGGGTTCTGAAGGCAATTATTGCTGAAGGTAATTGTTGCTGAAGGCAATTGTTGCTGAAGGCAATTGTTGCTGAAGACGCTTGTTAGCGACCACAAAGGTTGCTGTGGAGATCATTTGATAGAGACAAAGATTGCTTACGACGACTCTTTCTTGAGACAATGCTTGGGAAAGACAAAGAGTGTTGAAGATGGTGGCTGATCACTTGTGTAGACGACTTTTGAAGGAAAGTTTTCTGACTACTAGATGGGTGAACTTACCCATCGAGCTTTGTGAAATTGGTTCCACAAGGATCCTATTCACAAGAGAAAAGGACAATCAAAACCGGTGTGTCTTACGCGGGACTTAAAGAAGAATAAACCGGCGGTTTGACATAATCAGCAAACGCCTATATACATATATGTTTTATCCGGAAAACCGACTCAAACATTCTCTAGGCTAGGGGAAGAACAAGGAGAAAGTGAATTGCCTCAATATGCCTTACTACTTATGTGGTTAAGAACTCTTGAAATGCATGGCAAATTGTGTGATGGATATCTCTTTGGGGTTGACTGTGGTTTACGCATACTTGATATGCATTCGAGCGCCTCTTCAATATGCAATAGCTCGTTGTTCAGATGTGGTCCGTAAGCCCATATCCTTGATAAGTCCATAGCAAATTGACCTCAGGGCAATTGAGTAGCAGCTCTGATCCCTCAAAGACGGTGTGGTCTATGTTGCAAGACCGCGAGGTAACTATTGGAAAGGTGGCAGGTGCATACTTGCAGGGGTTGCACATGAGGAAGCCGAAGTTTTGAAAAGCATCACGCTAGCCGAACTGAGTATAGCCATAACAATCCTTGGCATACTTCTCTAAGAAAATCCTTTCCGCCGTTCAGTTTTACCACCTTGAAAAGCATTGAGGGCGCGCAAGCGCCAAGTCATTGCGAAGATGGATAATGTTTGCAGACCTAGAATGGCACTTTAAAGAAAGAATAGACTCATGAGGTAAGATCACATCATAGCTCGTCTCAAAATTGCTCCTCTCAAACGTGCGCACACCTTCTACGCCCGCATCGTTGTGAGCGAACGCTTCCAAAGTTCTCACGATTGCTTGTTCCCTCACGTGGTCGGCCAGCATGTCTTGATATAGCCTGAAAGCAGGAACCCCTGAAGACAATTCCAATATGGCAGCCTGTGCTAGCACAGTCCCTTATCAATTACAGACGCAGCTTAGCTTACAATCAACAACTGTCTCTAATCATGGAGTTCTACGATGTTTGATGCGAACATTGTCTCTTAACAGCCATGTCGGTGCTATTAGTGCATGACAAGTTTCCCATGAGACTGGTCTTTCAGGCAGGCAATATGGCGGGCGAGGCCAGTCTATTCTTACCAATACGAGCTTTTGCAGCCTATTCCAATGGTGGCATACTGAATATGGACGGACTCGATCTTGAGGCAGACGGGATGAATCTTCAAGAAGAAGAAAACAGACGTTGGCTTGGCAGGAATATAGAGCGCTATTGGATGACCACCAAGCTCGGAATCCGTGATCCCGAAGCCTACCCGAGAGTCAACACTAAATGACATTGAGACATCAAATCATGCAGGCGCTCAGCTGCTGCTATTCGTCTGAGGGGTAAGGGGTGCGGGCTGCAGATCAACGGTGCTCCATACGGCGATGTCAGGACAGGAACAAGCAAAGGATCGACCCTCGGTGGACTTGCCCAAATATTTTATCTTGGAAAATCGATGACCAGTAACATCTATGCATGAGATCGAGTCGCTGATCTCCACTTAACCACCTTAATCTTCGCCAGCGACGTCAACCGTTTCTGTAGCCTTATTTGGTTATTTGCCAGATCTCGGCGTCAGCGTTGTTCACACCATACTTTATCGTCCAACGAGATGGATGGCAGCGCCAGATTGGCACATATGGGGTATGAAGAAGAATCCGAATTGTAACGGCAATGAGAACGAAGCGAGCTGCGTCAATGTCCCAAAGAAATTAGTGGACGAGAGGAGATTTGGTAAGCCTTCTGTCAACTGGTAGTATTCATTGTGTATCGCAGATGAAATTGAGCCCGGTAAAAGATCGTGATGAACGCTTTATATTGGATTATGGTACATGCTCAACTCCCGGCAGCAGCCACCTCCCCAATCCTACATCTCCAATTCCAAAACCCAATGTGGCACTGATTTATTCATCCATAAGCTGCAAACTTCCCTTCACTAGCCGTACTCTTAAGTTGTCCCGCTTGTTATTCTTGAACAATGCACCCCACATAGAACCGCTCTTCGAGCTCGGTACCACATCGGCTTCTTTCAGTAGATCCCCTGCGTCCATAGAGCTGGCAGTGAGGACGCTCTTTAGATCGTTGGGGTCGAAATCTGGTAAGGCTGCCCAGAAGCGAGTCCTGATCATTTCTTCGATATAGATGAGGAAGAGGAGGATGTTGAAGGCGAAGAGCGTGTAAATAAAACCCTTTGTGCCAACCTGAACTGCGCCGACAGCAAGTGTGCCATTCGTGGTCTGGTGAGAAGTGTTGTAGTTGAGTACGAGCTGAGCACTGGCGAACGCGAGGAGAGAGTCGTCGAGGAGTGACTTAAGCCCTTGCACGATAGGGTATTCTTTGAGGTTTTGCTTAAGAGACGTATTTGGGTCACTGGTGCTAGAGTTGATTTGCTCGGAGATGTTGGGGGTGAAACCCGTCTTGTTCCAAACGTCAAATAATATCTCGTCTTGGAAACCGGACAAGAACATCTCCCCTAAGTCAGACCGATGTAGCGACGTGTCTAGGGTTGAAAGATCGTTGAGTTGGCGCAAGGCTCGCGTTGCGATGTTACCAAGTCCAGTCTGCCCTTGTGCGGTATAGTTGCTACATCCAGAGATGTTATTGCTGCTGGAGCCCAGGTCGTTTAGGGAAGCTAGCAAGGTCTGGCATTTCCAGGCTGTGAAAGTTGCATTGGTCCGGGCTGTTGGGTCCATGTCCTCAGCGTCCTGTCCCGCAGTGACAGTGATTACGAAGGTTGTGAAATTAACGCTGACATTGAAAAGAGTTGGGGTGAACCTAACGCTGCATTGGGTTTGGTTCAATATATTGTATGGGCCATTTCCTGTCGCAATGACGACGGTACCATTACCCGTTGAGTCTGAGTCAGGATGAGCATTGATTGAGACAACATTCGAGTCGTTCACAGCACTGTACTGCAGCTGCCAATAACGTTCGTGATCCGGAGTATCTCCTCGAGCAAGGTAGACGTTCGGAAGCAACGGGTTTGTTTCCGGAGCTGCGCCGACAAGGGGCGATACACCCCATTGAGAGCTGGTGTTGAAAATGCAGTCGATCTTGGTGTGGTAGCCAATCTCCTGGTATTGAAAGACCGAGAATTGTGGATAATTGCTGAAGTTCGAGAAGAGGCCAACGGCGGCGCCAACACCGTACGACCGTGAGCTGTAGGTAAATGCAGACTTGTCACTTCTTGGACGCTTTCCAAGCTGGTCTTTATTAAATATAACTCCAGCTGCGGTGTTAATCATGGAGCCGCCTCGGTCATAAGCTGGGGTATACGAGAAGCTTCCCGAGGGAATGCGTTTTACGTCGTGCGGTGCGATCGGGGTCCACGTTGCGTTCCATGAAGTTCCATCAGGATCAGGAGCATAAAACGGTACAACAATGGGGGCTATGACGTTGCTGGTCATGAGATTGGGAGTGAGAGCGCCAGTCCAAAGGAAGCCCGGTAGAAAGGCAAGAGCCAAGACCGCTATCATGGGAAGATAGAGGGAGAGTGAATATGGCAAGGAGCTGTCTAGTTTGTGTGCTGCTAAAGCCTTCCATAATTTCAAATGTGCGAGAGTTGGGTGGGATGGACCCGAAAGTCGTATCCTGGTTGAGAAGTTGATCACTGTATTGAGGACGTAGAGATTCCATAGGCAGAAAAGGTGGATTAACAAGCTCAAGATGGCCTGGGTGGTAGCTCGATGATTTTCTATAAAGTTATAGAAATAGTTATCGATGAACGGAGGCTGATTAATGCCGTATAATAGCACGGCAGATAGGACAGTTGTGAGGATCAGACCCGGAAGTGGTGAAAGTTTGTGAAGAAAGGATTGCCTGGTGTGGGGTGGTTCTCCAGAACTAGCAAGTACGGAGGCTTCGTGGATCCGGGCCATTTGCAGGAGTGTGTTGACATGAAAAAATAAAAAAAGCGACGACAGTGAGGAATCTAGCAAGCATTGAAGGGCAAGATGAAGGGGAGGAGTCACCTACAACATGAAACATAGGAGTGGTGAGGCTGAAGACTGGCCGCCTTACCTCTAACCATGTTCACGAACCGCTTGTATCCACATCCATACGTCGTCAGATTATACTGTCGCATCTGCCTATTAGGTGCCTTGTAATCTTATTCTGGCATATCAAGCTGGGTAAAGGTGACCTATTCCATCTATAAACAAACATTCCAAGTCTGGCGGTGAGTATCATATGATCCAATCCAAATCACATATTCTAGCAGTGTACATACGCCCCCACCTGTGACCGTCAGCATAACAACAGTAGACATTTCTAGATCTCAGCTCAAGCACCAGCTTACCAACGATGTCGGTGGAGCGACGAAGATTTGGCCAATCACTGGTGAATAGTCCGTGGGAGATTACAAATAGGGATTTCCCAAAGCAGCCATATTCCCGCACGCTACTGACAAAACAAGCGAACTAAGCAAAAAGTGTGCCCGCTAGGAGTACACAGCCGCTGTTTACTGTACCGAGTGTGAACCTATTTCATTCTGAAGCCGGTGCAGGAGTGTCTTTTAAAGGAACCCTGCGTCCGCATAACCAGTCAATGCGGCAGTATTATCGCCACTGGATATATGCAGCCAGCTTGAAATTGGGTAGATAAGCGACGTTAGATGGTCTGAAGGGGCTGAAGGGGCTGGTCAAGAATAGAAACATTACACTTTTTCCCTAAGGAACCCTGAAACGCTAGCCACCAAAGCTACTTACGCTATTCATCAGCGCGTGCGTGGGCTATCGTCTTCTATGCAGTCTATGCAGTCGAATGATCTCCAAGCTAAGTGTCGACAACATATTTTGTGTAATGCAGCCATTTTACAGCCGAAAACATTCTGGATAAGCAAATATCAAGTATTGTTTCCTAAGTAGAACTACAGTATTGTATTAACACAGTAGGGGCTCGCCTAACGGGATTGTGGGCCGCGGCCGGCCGGCGCACGTCTGTGGGACTGAGGCAAGGGAATGTGGGTGAGGAATCAATGATTATAAATGAAGGCCAAGATCGGCAGAACCACGGCTAAATCTCACGAATGGTGCGTGGTTCGTCTCCTGTACCCTAGACGAATACATGTTCAACACCTTCCTGCACTAGAGCTGTATTATTCGCTAAGGTTCCCATAATAATGCCAATCCATTGCTGAAGTGTTTATTGCAGAGTCAGACTTTTAGATCGTCCCGCCATTGTTCTATCATCGTGTCCTGTTGTCTATTGTCATATCATTCAACAGTGTCCTCAACTGCAACAGGGATCAAAAGAAGCGAGGCGAAGTCGCAGAGGTGGAGGAAGCATTGGAGCATAGCCCATTCAAACAAACCGACCTGAGGAATGCGAAGAAGCCCTATCGAATTCGAAATCGAGAGACCTGACATGAAGGCTATCAAATATTGTTCGTTCAAGGCTGTAGACAATATTAGCGGATCACAAGCAAAGTGCTTCTATGGGATAATAGCAAGTGATCATCCAGTTCCCTGACTCCAATTGAACGATGATGGTATTGTTGAGCTTCCACTACGAATGAGGGATGCGTTGAAGATCAAGGAGCAAGCAGTCCAAACAAATCACGGCAATGCTTCCGAAGTACCTAAACAAAATTGCAATGGCGAACTCGATTCCTCTCACTTCCGAGAGACTAGCAAAAGTTATTTCGCAAACGTGGTGTCTCAAGAAGGCCTTTGCATTACTTACACCATCGAAAATGCTACAGCTCTTTATACCTCTTCGCATGAAACCATGACGGACGATATGTGGCAATCTGAGCATACCGCTTGGATTGGCTGGTGTGACAAGCCCACTGGTACGATGGTGGCTATTGGATGAAACTCTCTTCAGGAATCGCCGGGCAAGGCACATGACGAGTGCAGGGAGATGCAGTCCGTAAAGAGGACCGCAACGGTCAATGCATCACAACGACCCTCGCCCAGCACATAAGTGGTATTCGGCTAACCGACTTCACCAGCGTAGCTGTAGGGTCATCAAACTAGATAATTCTGTCCAAAATCCTATAAGAGTGAAAGAATGATCTCCTTATCTGCTTTTTGCATTGTGAAACCCGATTTTGCACTGCCAAACAAGAGATCTGTGCCCCAGCGTTGAGTGCAAAGGGTCTCAGAATAAGGGAGGACCTTGAGAATATGCTAATTAATTGCAAGGCACGGTTTGGATGAGACAGAAATGAATGCCATCGATACAACTTAACCATTGTAAATGGCTCGATCACGGTAATCAAGGAAATGGCCTTGACGGTGGCCAGAAGACAATGCTCAAGTCGACGAGACTACTTGAACAGCGAATACCTTTTTGACTGTTCGTCGCAAGTCAATGCGAAGACATCAAAGGCGCTTGCGTCACGCTTCTATTCATGTCGGGACTAAGCTCTTCTGGGACAAAGACCCTTTGCCGCTTTGCCGCTACGGTTTCAGGCGTCGTAACAGCCAACATAGCCCCTCTACGTGTACTCCATCGACGACTCCTAAACCATTTTTCTTTTACATCTCCCCGTCATCGGAATACAACACTACACAACATCCACAACAATGTTGCTTCCATCACTGATCTCTGCAGGCATACTCGGGGTGGCCACTCAAGCCTTCCTGTTGCCTGAGAACGTTCACCTACCTCCCGCCCATGGCTCTAATAATGTTCTACCAAGCACTATCGATCAGGCTGGCCAAGTCATCAAACTGGATTGTTCCACATGTCCATACGCTCTGAATAGTGAACGTAATGGCGTCCACGAGTGGACTGCGGATGTCGCCAGCGACTTGGAGATGAAGATCGAGACCGATGGCAAAAGCCTTATGTTCAACGACGTACCATTCTATCCCATCACCAACCCAACGCTCCCACCAGTCCTCTCCGTCTCGCAAATCAAGCGAGATGGTGATGTCTCAACGATGGACGGCTATCACGGCGATCTTCGATTGAGCTACAGCATGGAATACGACGAGAAGAAATTTGAGGACAATAGCCTTGTCACAGTCCTCATGACTGTTATGGGTCTCGATGGCCAGATGGTCATGGTCGATGACGTCGAGATCAAAGTCATCAAGAAGGCTGACGGCACTGTAAGTCCCAGCTCTACATCACTTAGTCTAGAAACACTATATCTAATCCTAATAAGCTTCAACTCTACTCCGTAACCTCTATCCCCGCCTCCGCTTCTGCGCCCGACGCAAAATGCGAAACCATCCTCTGCCGCGTCTTCACCAAGATCCTAACCGGCATGAACAAGGCCAAGGCTGGCGCACACAAGATGAAATGCTTCTGCGTCAAATGCTTCCACAAGATCACAGGCCACAAATTCCACAAGGGTGAAAAACACCCCCATCCCCACAACAAGGGTGGCGACAAGCACCATGGCGGCATGCCCCACCGCCGTCCCGACGGCACCGTGGAGCTCCCCAGCCATATCCAGTTCAAGCCCTCAGGCGGCCACACACATCACCATCATCACCACAAGGGATTCTTTGGTCATATGCTCAAGCTAATTGTCCGAGATTTTGTCATCCCCGTTTTGATTGGTGTTGCTTTCGGCCTGGCCGCTTCCCTCGTAGGAATGTTGGGCGGACAAATCGTCGTGTATCTCTGGACGAAGTTCCGTGGTACTAAGCGCCAGGCCGCGTATGAGCGTCTTGATACCGATGAGAAGGATACCCCGCCTGCGTATCAGGATGCGCAGGGTGTCGAGGCAATGACTGAGAAGGAGGTTGACGCTAAGGCTTGAAGAGCTGGGTCGATTAGGGTGAGGTGAAGTTGCTCTACGGAGTATTTGGAGCTGAGGTGGCGTCTGAAGCTGGAACAATTGCGTGGATGGCTCTCCTTTGTCAATATGTCGGGTATGGGTGTTGTTGCAGCAGTTGTCACTCTCTCTTAGCCGGTTAGTCTAGGCGTTACATAGATGTACAATGTACCATGATTCAATCACAAAGTTCTCTCAAAAATGTTATCTCTGGGTATCTAGGTGGACTAATGCTTGCTCCCCGCTCTTACTCAGTCATCAACCGTGCCCAACCTTCACCACTCCAACAAACTCCCCACAACAGCCCACCCGCCCAGCGCCCCAATCAGAACCGCAATCAGCATCCCCCTTCCCTCCCATGTTAAACTCATATAACAAGCCAACCCAACTACAACCTCTTTCACCCTCGCCGTCTCTCGTCTTTCCCTCCAATGCGGATCCAGGTGAAACGGTGGTACCAACCTAACGTCCTCTTTATTCTCCTCTTCCTCCTCTGCAGAAGGCTCTGGTATGGCTTCGGCAGGTATATTTATTAGACAAGCAACCGGTCTATGATCACTCGTTGCCATTAGTGGAAGCGCCTTGTAATCTTGAGTGTAGATTCTATGCGACGCGGCGTGCGGGCCAGCCATCCAGGGAGGAAGAGGGAGATAGAGGACACGGTCACACCAGGAGGGGTAGCGGTGCTTTGCCCAGTCCCAGGTGTCTGGTTCTGAGTCATCGCCAAGTTCTTTGGTGCTGGCGAGCTTGCGGGCGTGGTCGGAGTATTTGTATGTTGGTGGGAAGTCGATTGGGGCTTCTTGTAGGCCGTGGAGTGTTCGTCCTGCTCGTAGTTCGCGTGTTAGCTGGTCAGAGGCGAGTAGGTGCGAGAAGTGTTCTGGGGCTTTGGGGTCTTTGGTTGGTTGGGGCCATGTGAGGTATGCGTTCTCTGTGGGTTTGGTGGATGAGGTGCGGTAGTTGAGGTCGCCGGCGAGGAAGAGGTGGGAGGTTGGTGTGTAGATGCCTGACATTGGGGGTATGGCGTCTCCTTCTGCATCCGGTGCATCGCCGAGCAAAGGCTGTGTCTCATTCGCATTGGAGCTTTCTTGCGGTAGGCGTTGCTTTTTGGTCTTCCGTACTGTGGTAGGAGAAATAGGCACAAAGACGAGACCTCGGACAATGTTTGCCCAGTCTTCGTTTCTGCGTTCAATTGCATCCTCCATAGGCGCTAGATGTGCTGATACGAACGTCATATCGAGCGTCTCCTCGCCCATTGAATACCCCATTCGTATCCCCACAGCACCCTTATTTCCCATCTCTTGCAAGCCCACGCCCACCCCCGCAGTCTCCAGCCATCTTACCTGCGCAGTCTGGTCTCGTAGAACGAAGACCATTATGGCCGTCATGCCCAAATTTCGAGTAATGATATTGACATAGCTCGCATTGTCCAGCGACTCCGCTGCGATTGTGACAGCATGCCGGAAGGGTGAGAGGTATGGCACGAGGTAGGAGCCGCCTAGGAAGGAGTAAGCGAGCGGAGCGAGCTCTTGGAGGCAGAGGATGAGGATGTCGGGAGCTGGTGAGGACTTGGGGAGGGCCGAGAAGAGGTGGGATGCGAATGTTTGGGGGTTAATGGGTTCGCGGCCACAATTGAAGGTTAGGATGTAGGCTTTGAGGGCTGTCATTGTCGCTGGAGGCTCAGATGAGCCGGTGTCGGGTGTTTAGAGCATGATTGTGAGCGGCAAGGAGGATGCTAATCATCTCAAGAGGTCCGTAACTAATTGAAGCTGAGAGGGTTCACCTTCCCACTGGCCAGCAGCCGCTTGTGGGCAGGGCCGGCGCCGTCTAGGGTACCCCCCAATAGCATTTCCCTAATTAGTTCCCTGGGGTCTGTGGAAACGGAGGTTTAGGCAGAGTTGTGGGCCGCTTTCTAGGGACCCTCAGGCATTAGGTCATCGAAAAGCCGGCTGCTACCTTGGCCGATTCAGGCCTAATAGTTTTCATGCATTGTATCCGAGTTATCTGCAAGAACGAGCTGCCAAGGCGTTATTACAGAGCAGAAAGCGGTTTACCCTACTGTGACGTTAGAAGTGTTCTAGAATAAATCTTGCCATATAATCGACGTCGATACAGAAACGAATGATCTGATGAAACACAGTACGCTGGACCGACTGGGTTGAGCGCAGATCTCTGATCCCTGCCAACCATCAGCTGGTATTGATAACTACTAGTTCTATAGCAATATGTCGCTTTCATTGGTATTCCGTCAACAAATGCCTCCTCTTAATCGTCGAGCCGTCGACCGATACACTATTCAATGCCTCTCCCCGAAGGCACATACCTACCACTCCTCCCAACGCTCTCGCCGCAGGGCCACTGACGAGTCAACACTCGCAACCGCAAGGCACAAACCCTCTCTATCAGGTCCCTCCTTTGGCCATCTTCTCACAGAACTCAGTGCGACGACGCCTGAAATGCTTAAGGCAGGATCGAGGCAGGAAGGTCATACCATGAGTGAAGAGCATAGGACGCTGGCGAGAAAGGTCACAATTGGTGTTGTGGGACTGCCGCTTGCTTTTGGTAGTATTGTTGTCGGTGGGATGTGGCTTTGGCGCAAGGATGATGAGAGATGAGAAAATTCCCAAAGTCGTGCTGAGAGTGACAGCAATTTGTCCCGCATCGTATCGGGGTGGTTCTGCGCCTTTTCAACTTGCATGCTCGAGACTGTCAACCATATCGAAAAGTCTCGACTTTTCGACTTTAAGTCTACGGATCAATTAGTGTTCTCATTTGGTCTCTAGAGCTCGAAATATCGCAGACCAGCTTGGTCAGAACGAACCTATGGGGCAAAGCCCCGATGCTTGAGCGTTGGCTTGGGATGCAGCAGGCACGACTATGTATAATCTGTGCTGGTTCTACGGTGACCAAGCCTAATGGTCGGCAAAGTGTCGCTCAGGAATCATCAAAGCCAGCCCACCGGTATGGGACCCTGCGGAGGCCAAGCGAACATGTCCTACAGAATAGCAAGCTTTTCTCTACTTGTTCTGCCGCTTTCAACAACATCAGATGCTTATCCAGCGAGCCATGAACGTATTCGTTATCTCCTTGGCTTCGTCTACCAAGCCTAGCTCGAGCAAGAGCTGCACACTTCCCCGGATGCCAGACTCCAAGGCAGAAGCAACTAGACATTTATCAGCGGTTGGATCTTCTTGAGTGAGACTCGTTCGTGTTACGTACTCCACGCGTGTGTATAACTTGGAGCGAGTTAGTAAGATAATTCGTAATGAAGCTAGGATATGAATTTTGTCGGAGATGTCGAACGTCTTACCTAGTGTGTTCCCCAACGAAAATCATCTGCTCCCTCGTCAGTCTACTTACTATGATCGACTGCACGGAAATCTCTTACGTTATTCTCGGTTCTGAAGTAAGCTGGAATATACAGCTCGTGCATGCCGATCGATGGTACTGCCCAACTGGCACTCTCGAGTGGATCAAGGACCCAGCATCTCCGGTTATACCTGCCGGTGTACTGCTCCCGCGCAACGTCTCCATGGATCTCGATCATGGCGTTCAGAACGTACTGGACATGCTCTTCGTCGGTCAATGAAGCAAATCGAAGACCGAAGTCCGACTGAGTATAGCTTGCCAACATGACGCCTGGGCCCGTGGCATTTAGGTTATAGCTAGGGTAGCAGATCTCTCCAATCCCTGGAATGTCTGAGGTCGTGGAACAACTGCCGAAGATTGGCAAATCAAAGTGCTCCCAAAACCGCGTCGAAAATTGGATCGCGACCTGCAAGTGATGAGAACGAGACGTTCCCAGGAAGCTACAGCGTGGCCTACCTTGCAGACTGCCTGATATGGCACTGCGCTGATTGCGTCCGTCAGAGTTGGATCAAATACTGTTCCCAGTTAGTAAGACTGACAATTGTTGCCGGTAACGCAGCACATGCAAGTGTTTGGGAACCGCCAGCTTCGGACCTTGGTAAACGGCACAGCAATCATCGCGTAGTCATAGGTGGCATTTTGGAAGTCGACATCGGTGAAGCTATTCTTCCACGACAGTTGGACCTGGTTGGTCTCGGGTATGAACTCAGCTCTCTCGATCATGCGGTCCATGGTCGTAATAGCACCAACATGTGGATAGAACGAGTATGGCAGTCGATTTAGTCCCTAGATCCTTATGAGTTATGGATCCTTTGCATAAGTCTTCTTCGAAGCATACCCCGTCAATTGTTCTCCACGTTGTGGCTGAAAAGTATTCGCAGTCATAACTGGTGTTTCACGTCAGCATATCACTCTCTACATGTAAGAACACAGCATACATCCCGCCCCAGAAAGAATCTCCACCCTCTCCTTCTCTTGAAGGATTCAGTACCTGATCAGTAACATTAAGCGAGTATTTGAGGTGATTGTGGAAATAAGCAAATTCCGACCAGTCATCGCCTCCGAGACCATCCAAGCCCGCGTCAAGGAATGCCTTATGGGCTGTGAATTGGTTTTTGGCAGCGGCCGCCATGATAGTTGGATTGCAGATTAAATCGTTGTAGACGCCTGTAAGATTGGTGACAAGCGGATCAACAGGGATTTGCGCTGTTAGGTTTGTGTTGTTCTTCGCCTCCGTGATGGTAGGCGGTAGGCCGTTTGGCTTCTTGATTCCGTGGAAATATTGCAACCCGTTCGGATTTGTCTGATACCAAGGAATGAAGTTGACAGTGAAGTTTGGCTGGCCTTCGTTAAACTTATTCATGACTTCGGCAAGCTGAAAGGTGAGCTTCATGTCGTTGACTTGCAGTGTCTCGTTTGTTCCAGCATATTGGATGCTCTCTGGGAAGCGCATGGGTCCCATTTCCTGGTATTGGTAGTCAAATGGACCGCCTTCAAGGTATGCTGTGTGGACACGCCTTTAGATTGGTAAGACTAAGGATCAGCGGACATACTCGCCTCGCTGTGTATTGTGACTGCTTACCCTCCAAGTCTCTGCCCAGCCTCGATTATCTCCAGATTACGGAAGCCGCTCATGTTCAGACACAGCTTCAAGACATGTTAGAGCCATCGTATAAGAACGACATCACTCACCCAGGTCATCAAGCCAGCCATGCCAGCTCCGACAATAGCAATTTCTGTGTGGACTTAATCAGTAGCACGCCCACAAATCACTGATGCTTCTCATCGACCATACTTTTTGCCTTCGCCTCAGCAACACTGACACTCCCAACCTCCTTCTCCTTCAGCACCTCTACACCATCGAACCAAGGACCCTGAGCATCGATACCGCTGACGTTGGTCATAGGGATGCTCGCCCTCTTACTCAACCTCGCCCCTTGATCCAACTCTCGCTTCTTCATCCAGGGTCTACTATACTTGTTGATCTCCAGAGGTTCACTAAGGCCAACGAGCTCATGCCGAGTAGACCAAGCGGAAAGACATCCATTCGTGGGGATGTCTTCGGGAAGGATCCAGATCAGACGGTCGTGGTGTCGTTCGGCTACTGTGGAGACAATGTGGTGTGCTTCATGCTGGCTGCCAGTCGAAGAGTCGCACCCGCCGTATGAGACCGTTAACGGGTAGATAGACTCATGGGCGCTGGATATATGCACGTTTGCTGACGGAGAGTCCAGTGGAAGGTTGACGGAAAGCTTCAATGGCAGATTGGCAGCATTAGTAATAGTGAACGGAGTGATGAGGCCTAGCAGCCAGATACAATAGAGAGTCCTCATGTTGCAAGGTCAGAGCAATGAAGCAGCGGAGCAGTGTCTTAATGAATGAATCGAGACAAAGTGAAGTATTTTGGAGGATATATACATCTATGCACTCCATGTCCGGACTACAAGGTAAGAAAGTGGAGCTGTGGAGCTCTACCTACACCGGATCCTTGGCTGCAGCATTTGTCCTCGTGCTCATTTGATAGCTTTACGATTATTCATGCAGGCTTGTCTCGCCCCACGTCACGCCCCCGCACTTACGAATTGCGCGCAATCTTGGCCTGGGAGTAAGGTAAGCACGAAGTAATCAGCCTTGCTAGCACCACTGATAGCTTGCCTTCCCCGTCGTTCCGATAAGTTCATAAGTGACTCATATGCGGCAGAACTCGGTCCGCGACACTTTTTGCTAAATACAGGCCGCACGTAAGTCAGCTCCCAGAAGGGAAGGTGATTTGAAGCCTTCCCTTGGCGGTGAACAAGGTCTTTGGCTCGCATATCCACGAGCGGAGTTTGCATGATGGGCCTAACTGAGAGCGACCGTGTCTAGGACGTTGAAATGAAGAACGACTAAATTATCGAAACACAGAGACTTTGTTTTGCAGATATCTTTCGAAACTATCTTCCACTCTCTGCCATCTCTTGAGTCACATCACTGATGTCCGATCAGCGGCCGCAGAGGTCATCCTTGCAACAAATGCGGGAACAATGGTTTCATGATCAATCGTAATCTAGCACTAAGACAGTAACTTGACATATGAGGTAAGGCATTAGGGTTGTTCTGTTGCAAACGCCATATATCCAACATCAAAGAAAGCACCACCTTACAACCTTGATACCTTTCCACATGCTAAGACAGTCTCGCCCGTCGGCACCTTTGCCATTTGTATCCTCTCACTGTCCCATATGTTTCGTCATTACTGTTCTCGCTTCCGAATCGAGGCCAGCGTCAACCTGACTGCATGCGACTCGTGGCCAGTACAGAGAACATCGAGATCAAGCTTTTCCTTAAAAGCCTGCAATACTGAAAAGCGGCATCTCGAGACATAGGCCGCCACAACATCGTCCGCTCCGGCCGCACCAGCCCTGACACGCGTCAGCTCGGCTGCGTAGAAACGTGCCAAGTGACGATACACAACTGCCAGCTGTGGGTATACCAACCCTTCTTCTTGGAGTAGGAAAATGAGCTCTGTAATAGTGGAATGCTTCTGCGCTGGCGTGTTCTGATTTCTGTTCCGTCCAATTGCTCCATTGAGTATTCGCATCCGGGCTCGGCGTTGTTCGCTTGCTATACCAAAGGGTGTTCCTGCCTGACAGGCTACACAAGTACAAGTGAAACCGTAGTCCGTTTGTAGTTGCAATTGCCGGTCATTTCCTGATTTGTAAGAATCCATGAAATGATAGTTGAGGAAGATCTCATCCCCTTTTCGGATTTCCTGAACGGCGTGTACTGTAAGGCGTCCTTTAGGGTTCTCACCCAACTCATGGTTCCAAGTGGAGTGCGCATTCGGTACGCAAGAATGGTTGAACCGAGATGCATTGAAGAAGATGCCGGCGTTACGTTTGCTGTTTTTGTCTTGGCCCATTTCGAAGTTGTTTGTTTCAAATCGTGCCTCATTTGTAGCTGGCGCATTTGGGCGACAAGCGAGCTGCTGGAATTGTGGGTAGTTTACAGCTTCGCGCCGAATCCTCGCAATGTTAGTATTCGACAAGGGTTCCCTGAAATCAGGGATCGAGAAGAGTGCTGGCTCTGCAAGGATCTCATGACCACGTGGAATTGTCCTTGTGGCGAAGATCCCTTGACCTCCGAATGGCGAAATCTGGACTTCGTACGTCGTTATATTAGGCGCATTAGGCATGGCAAGCCTCTGCAACGCTAAAATCAACTCGTCGCTATCGAGCTTCTTATCCTCATCCGTCCGCATAATGCTGAATTTGAATGAGAAGTACGTTTGCTATGCTGGAAGTCTTGCGATCTGCCCATGTGCTATATGGTTTTTCAACATACTCTTGTTCGAACAGTGTACAAGGCAGAAGTGTGCACTTGCTGAGACAGTACCCAAGTTCACAAAGGAAGGCCAGCTCACGCGGAGCCACTGACTATGGCGTGTCCGAAAATCTGAGACATCGACAAAGGTAATCTACATGATTGATCTTCTCTCTCTGAAACCTTTAGACGTTTTTTATGGTTGACCAGGAAGGTATGGAGCCTGATGTTGCTGAATCAATGTTCTAGACACATATTGGAGAAGCAATGGAACCTTAGACTATTGAGCCGTGCTCATGGTCATCAAGTATGGTGCATTGTGCGCGTGTCTCGACGGCTATGTTATTGTGGTGTTCAGCTCATTTATACACTCCATACATTCCACCGAACCTCCACATTCTTTTACAATAATCGTTGTAGTTCTGAGTAAGTCGAAGACAGGGTTTCCTCCTTTGACACTGCTAAGCCAAGGTAGGATATCCAAAATCTGGTCTTCTGATGCCGCTGAAGCTCTTTTCATTGTCCAACAACCTTTACATATCTATACATGGCTCATAGCTTTGTCCCTGGTGTGCCTACAGCTCTTGTTCTGAAATTCCACCTTGGATGATGAATCCGAACCTCCTTACCGCCCACTTTACTTTGAGCAGCCAGTACCACCTCTTGTGAGTTGATAGATACTAATCGGCCTCGATCGTGGTGCTTAAAGCCTGAATCAACTGGCCAGCTCTCCACATCCTGACCCTTCTGTAAACCCAGTGGATCATTCGCATCGACATGGCCTTCTGGCTCAGCAAGATCCGCTTGAATGACGTGTTTGACGGCTTCAGCCCCTTTCAATGTCGTTGGCTTTGGCGCAGAGCTCTTAGCAGATGCGATTGCATGATTGAATCGATCGATCCAGGCATACACTTTGGGGTGTTTCTCTTTCGAGACGACTGTAGGTGGAAGGGACTTCAAGCTGAGGACCCAGTGGAATGGCCAGATGGCTGGAATCGTACCAAACATCAGTGATGCTATCTCCCATTCCGTCAGAGGAAGTAGACTGACCTTCAATATCCGCCAATGAAGGCTTCTCAGTCTTTAGTATCCATTGTCTTCCATCCGCCAGCAACCCTTTCTCTAGAAACTCGAAGCCATCGCGGACATGTGTGATACCTTCCGGTTGTAGATCCTTGACATCTTGCTGTGACCAGCTCCTACCGCTGTAGTCTTCACGATCTTTGGTGAACTTCGGGTCTTTCAGCAAGGGCATTTCTGAGGGAATCGTTTGCGCTGCTCGCGTAAACATGCCGCCATCCACCGTCCAGCTCTCAAGGAGCTTCTCGATGGCTTTCTGCTCTGGTTGCGAAGCACCAAGGGCGCCATTGGGAAATTTCTCTTCAAGTTTTTGCAGAATGAGACGGGTGTCGCAGTAGATGTCACGGCCAATAGACATGATGGGGATTCGCCGGTATTTAACACCTAAAGCGTTTATATCCTCTCGGGGCAAGTACACTGGCTGAAGGCACTGAGCATACTCAATGCCTCGAAGTGTCAGATACCAGACCACTCTTTTGGCGAACGGAGAGAACTGATAGTGAAATAAGACGATGTCATTGTGTGGTGCCATGATGTGCAGAAACTCCACCGGTTGGATCAGATTCGAATGGCGATTGGAAGGTTGAAGTATGTATCCAAAAATTTCAGAACGGAATACTATGTACAATGATGCGGAACAGTCAACGATCTTCTCCACTCGACCGTTACGCTGTGTCTTTCGTCACTGGCGTCCTGCCTCGGTACGATGGAGATTGTGTATCTCCGAGCGCCAAGACTTAGATCTGGGTCTTTGAGATATTTGTCCAAGTGCAATTAGAACACGCTCAAGGTATCAAGCTGTTCTGTAGCTCAAAGTTGGTCTCATTGAGACTTCTCATCTCGTGCGCGTTTGCCGTAGTAGTCATTCCTGGAAAACGCGTCAACACCTATTGAAGTAGCTCAATCAGTATACTCACATCTTCTTTCCCCTATCAGCCTCAGTTGCTTTTCCCTCCAGACGGTCCAGTGCTTCTTCTATCACGCCAATGTGTCCTCGCAAGGTCCCTTCGAGTTCGTCCATTCGAGCCTCATGCTCTTCTAAATTGTAGATGTGATGCGAGCGGAGTAGGTAGGTAGAGCCTCCAATGGCAGAGAGATTTACGCCAAGTGTCAGTAATGGATGGCGAAGGAACGACATATTCATACTGACTATGGAGAATTAAAAGTGCAAATATAGAAGAGAATATATAGATCGTCATCAATCCATGATGACTTCGATCCCGCGCTAAGATTGCTAGCCGTAACTTATCGCGACGCGCTCTGGAGCACCTTCACGACACCAAGGCTATGGCTCTTGCATTTCTACGTATATTTGTAATGTCCCCGCAATGAAGCCTCTGAGAAGTCCTGAGTATTGCCGGCATCCGCTGTGGCTGCCATGTCTTCCTCTCAGCCATTCCTTGCCTCGTCCCCCATCTCACCAGCTGCTGGTCGTAGACGCAAATCACGTTTTACATACAAGCATCTCGCTCAACTCGGCAACTCCTCCACCACATGTCCACTTCGGGTCATAGCTCACCTTGACCTAGATGCCTTCTACGCACAATGTGAAGGTGTTCGCCTGGGCATTGCGGAAGACCAGCCCCTTGCTGTGCAGGTCAGTCCCAATCAAGCGCAGGAATAGAAGAGATCTGATGCTGCTTTAGCAATGGCAAGGACTCATCGCCATCAACTACCCTGCCAGAAAGTTCGGCCTCAACAGATTTATCAATATCGCCGAAGCAAAGAAATTATGTCCAAATCTGATTGTGCAACATGTGGCTACATGGAAGGAAGGTGATGAGAAATGGGCTTATCACAAGGATGCATTCGCACACATTGCAACACACAAGGTCTCACTCGATCCGTACCGACTAGAGTCAAGACGGATATTGGCATGCATCAAGGACGTCTTACCCGCGGCGCCAATTCAGAGAGTTGAGAAAGCCAGCGTCGACGAGGTCTTTCTGGATCTGTCCGCCCAGATTCACTCTATACTACTAGAGAGGTATCCTGAGATCAGTGGTCCGGCTCCATACGACGATCCTACTGAATTCCTCCCCCGACCTCCTACAACGGTACTTGACTGGAATACAGATGCTTTGGTGGACCTTGATGCATCTGAAACAGAAGACGACGACCCCGACTGGGATGATATAGCTATCTTACTTGGCTCTGAGATTGTCAGATCAGTGCGTGCCGCTATACTTGAACGCCTCAAGTACACCTGTTCTGCGGGAATAGCTCGCAACAAAATGATCGCCAAGCTGGGTTCAGCACACAAGAAGCCAAATCAGCAGACCATCGTTCGGAATCGAGCAGTGCAACATTTTCTCGGAGACTTCAAATTCACAAAGATCCGCAATCTTGGCGGCAAGTTAGGAGATGAAGTGGCATCCACGTTTGCTACAGAGGAGGTCAAAGAGCTGCTCTTAGTCTCTATCGAGCAACTGAAGTCTAAATTAGGGGATGGTACGGGCACGTGGGTCTATCATATCATTCGTGGCGAAGACTCAAGCGAAGTGAATGCTCGGACACAGATCAAGTCAATGCTTTCCGCAAAGTCATTCCGTCCAACCATCAATACCTCTGATCAAGCTGTGAGGTGGTTACGTATCTTTGTAGCCGACATAATGTCGAGACTCATTGAGGAAGGGGTACTAGAGAACAAAAGAAGGCCAAGGACTCTCAATCTACACCACCGGCAAGGCGCGCAAATGAGATCGCGCCAAGCTCCTATTCCTACTGGAAGGGCTATCGATGAGTCAATGCTGTTCGATATTGCCAAAAGCCTTCTAGGCCAGATTGTTGTAGATGGCAGAGCCTGGCCGTGCAGTAATCTGCAGCTGAGCGTCGGCGGCTTTGAGGACGGACCTAGCAGTAATCGAGGCATTGGCAGTTTCCTTCTTCGTGGGGACGAGGCTAGAGCCATGCTACCCTCAGGTCGTGACGTCGATGGCTTGATGTCAAGTAAAGACGATGAGCAGCCGGGAAAGCGGCGGCGACTCGACGGTGGGGCCATACAAAACTTCTTTCTAAAGAGAGAAATTAGTCATGAGGATACCGCGGAGTACTCTGACCCTGCTGATCATGCAGAGATTACAGAACCTTCATCGGACGCAGCCAGCATGGGAGTGAATAACGAAGAAGATACCAAGACAAAGCGAAGCTTTCAACCTAATGGGCACGGTACGACAACGAATGACGCAACGACTCTACGGCAGTCCTTAGAATCATACTATTGTAATCGTTGCAGCAAAGGCATGCTTGTGACAGCTAAAGGTGAACACGAGGACTGGCACTTCGCACGTGATTTGCAGGCTCAGGAGCACACCGCCTTAGAAAATCAACCAATATCAGTCGTGTCGAAGGCAGCCAATCACGTCTCGGGTCCAAAGAAGACGCAAGGCCCTGGATCTGCGAATTTATCTGCCCACAAGGTAGAGAAAGGCCAGAGCCGGCTAGTCTTTGGGAGTAAACCCGGCTAGGGGTTGCCATTTGCATTATATAACAACAACACCACAAATACGGGACAATGGACTTGTCCTTCGATGACCAAGCTATTGGATCTTCGGGTCGTGCTCAGTCAAAATCAACCGGACCATTGTTGGCTCCTGAATGTACAACGTGGGGCGCTTTTGGCATCACGTTTTGCGTCAATGTCTGGACAATGATTGTATAATCATTACCAACATTGTTAGTGTTCTCTGTTTCAAGTTTAGGCCTTGCGAATACGAGCTCAAGATTGGGCATGCGATGCCGCAGTGGAATTTAAAATGAAGCAGATGATCCAGTGTCACTTCAGAAGCCAAATAACAAATGGTAGGACTTGTGTAATGAACGAACCGGGATCGGAGATGAGAAAGAACATCATGCACAAGCTTTCGATATGGGCAGGCAGCACGATGTGTCAACCAATCGCGTGTCTTCTCAGTTTCAGCGCTCTATATCAAAGATTGTTCCGTCTGAAAACACAAATCTTGACCGTGACTCGGTATACTCTCAAACTCAACTATTACCCCCTTTGCTGCATCTGATGCACTTAGGGTGCTCAATTGCAGAGCTCGAGTGTCGAAACTAGCATCGGCTGGCCTCCAAAATGCCTCACTTTCCCCCGAAAATGCCTCAAGGTCTGAACGGTGGGCTTCGAGACTCCATCGAAAGTCCTAAATTAGCACTTGAATTCAAACGGATTCGCGACGATCATGCCATCCTCGTATCAACTGGCTGCACTCGAGACTTCTGCCAGGCAGGGCGAGCCCTTCACACTGATGAGCCTAGAGTAGGCGAGAATCGAGCCCTGCGCACAGTCGAACAGGAAGCCGAGAACTTTCTTGAAGATCTATACGCAACAGGTTTCTATGACAGCGAGACTGCGTTTCAGGATCGGCTGGAAGAAGTTTTAAGCGAGATCAGGGACGGAGCAATTGAAGCAGTTATACGACAGGACAAATCCCATAGAACGGCCGGTGGTAACTGGACGCAAACGCTAAGTGAACTCGAGTTCGGTGTTCGAAGGGCTTGGAGGAACGCTAGAAAGTGTATCATGCGATCGCACAGCGACGAGCTGAGACTTTGTGACCTCAGAAACGTGACATCAAGTTCTCGGATGGTAGCAGAGGTGTTAAAGGGAATTTCCGAAGCTTTCAATGGGGGCAACATCTTACCCACAGTATTTGTTTTTCCACCCCGTAATATCAACCGCCGAGGACCGATGTTCTGGAACCACCAAATACTTCAATTCGCAGGCTACGAAGCAGAAGACGGCTCCATCTTAGGCGACCCAAATAGCGTCAGTTTGACAAAAGCCATCCTTGAGCTTGGCTGGGTACCCCCAGAGTCAAAAAGCCCTTGGGATCTCCTTCCGCTTGTTGCAATCGCTGAAGGCGACATTCCTGCCTTTGCCGAGATCCCTGCATACTTACGCCTTCTTGTTGATATTCGCCATCCACAGTACGCCGCCCAATTCGAAAAGCTCGGTCTCAAATGGGTTTCTTTCCCTGCATTAACAAGGCTAGGATTTGATATTGGCGGAGTACAGTACACTGCTGCCCCCTTCATTGGCTGGTAAGCTTTACCCATCACTTTTGCAGACTAAACATGGTGTCTCATTCTTCTAGGTTCATGGATGCGGAAATAGGAGTTCGTAACCTTGCTGATTCCTTCCGCTACAACGTGTTACCCGACATCGTCCAGGCTCTCGAGCTTACACACGGGAAGCTGGTTCATGGCTTTGAAACATTTGAGGACCTTCCAGAGTATGAAAAGCTGTCAATGCTGTCAAAAGCTCAAGCCGAATTGACGTATGCCGTTAATTGGTCTTTCATCGACGCTAAGATCACTATGAGTGATTCGCTTACGGCGTCAATGAAATGGTGTCAATACGATGAAGAATTCAAGAAGAAGCACGGTTACAGACTGCCAGCTGATCCATGTAAGCAACACCTCTCGTCCTAGCGTATAGGCATTGGCCATTCCGATCCCTTTCCTTATTCTAAGGGCTTGCCCTATGTTTCAGCTCTTAGAGGTCGCGGGGAATACTAATTTCAACTATACTAGACTGGCTTGCACCACCACAGGGCTCCATCATCCCAGTCTGGCATCGAGGTGGAGCACCAAATTACCAGGTGAGTCTCCCACGATCTCTGGCGAGATGGCCACAAGAGCTAACACGCAGGCTATAGCCAAAACCCATGATTTCAAGACACGTACAAGATCCGATCAAGGCTTGGGAAAGAGAGAAGCACCTCGATGCCGCTGCGTCACAGCTTTCTACGGCCCTCATCGAGGTTCAAGAGCTTCCGAACCTTCCACCTTCCAACAAACGTGAGACAAAGGTCCTCACATACGAAGCAACGGAGCACGTTGCATCCCTGCACCACAGCGTGCCGTCGCCTGGGCTAGTAGATGTTGTGCAAGGTTTAGAAGGTGTGAGCAGGTGTATAGAATTGTACTTTTGCAGTGGGGGAACAAGCGCAGAGAAGCTAGCGGCGAAACTCCACCAATGGATAAGCTCGCATGTGGGGAAGGTCTCTAGGTCTTCTCTCAAAGCCAAGATCGAGCCCTTGAACGGATTGCAGGCTTCTGACCTTACGGGGGGCAAGATCTTTCTCCTCATCGTGAGCTCTACCGGGTATGATTATCTTTCCTAATTTCATTCCTTCATGTGGCCTAGTTCGAGCTACACGCGTGCTCCGACGTATGAGATATCTTTCTCTTGACTCGGGGATCATCCTTCAATAGAGGGGCTGACTCAAACCACGCAGACAAGGCGCTACCCCGGCCAATGGCTTAGCTTTTGAAGAGATGTGTTGCGACGTACTAGCAAACATACCATCCCCAGGCAACAAGGATTTTCAGTTTGCGGTCTTCGGCAACGGCGATAGTCGCTATTCGAACACTTACAATGCGGCAGCTCTCAAGATATACTCGCTGATGAAGCGGATGGGAGGAAGTTCACTGATGCACGGAATCTGGCAGGGTGACACTGCTGCGGAACCGCTTCCCCTGCGCTCATTGAATTCTTGGTGGAAAAACATGCAGCCGAGAATCAACGACTTGCTTTCCACTTCTGTGGAGGCTTCCACAGAGGGAAGCAAGCCCGCCGAAGACGCCATTCAAAAGTACGATGACCAACAAGAAGAGCTTCTGTCAACACTCAAAGACTGCACATTAGTCGTGACAACTCCAAAAGTGGGGACCGGAGGTGATCGTTCTTTACTCATAAGCCTGGACATCGGCAATGAGTTATGCGAAGAAATGACTTGCGTCCAAGTCCTCCCGTTCAATTCTTCAGCCAAGGTTGATCAAGCCCTCAAAGCGTTGTGTGTTGACGCTTCCAACCAAATGAATCTGGTTTTTGATGGGCAGTCACCAACATTCGGAAGTTTCCTGACAGAGTTTGTGGACCTTGAGCGTCCATTCCTAGAGCTCGAATGGCTCAAGTCTTTGGCACTCGCCTCTCAACGCGGCCTGAGTCCAGACTCCTTACGCAACATCTCCGTCCTGGAAGTCTTGGAGCGTGTCGTTAACACGGACTTCACGCAAGATGATCCAGCCCTCGGTTACTGTCTCCAACGAGATATCTGCCTAGACATGCCCCTTCTTAAAGTCAAGACATACTCCGTGGCATCGTCGCCATCTTACGCCTCTGACCGTAAAGGCACAGCACCAGCGACTGGCAACAAAGTTGACATCATGGTTAAGATCAACCAAGACGGACGTTTCAGCGATACCTTCCTCAACGATTTCCCCACGCCTGCGCCCCTCAAATATCGATTTGTCGACTCGAGAGCCGGTCCCCATTTGCGCGAAAATTACCTTGCAACCTTCGTTATCGTCGCAACTGGCGCCGGCTTTGGCCCTGTACGCTGCTTGCTACAGTGGCGCATTGCTACTACTAGTGGCACTCCTGCAGCAGGCCAACGTCGCCCTTGCCAGGGTACAGGCATTTCGCTCTTCCTTGGGCTCAAGAAATCCGATGTGGCGTTGACGACAGATGTCTTGGAGGAAGCAAAGTCGCTTGGTATCATTGATACGTTGAAAATTGTACTGAGCAATCCAGAGAAACGTCGTGTATACGACGAATTGCCCCAGTATAGCAAGGAGATCAGGAGCAAGCTGATGAGGAAGCAAGGATTGGTGTTCGTATGTGCAGGTGCGGCAGCTGCTCAGGCCACTAAGAGCGTGTTTGAGAACATTCTTGGTGGTGATGTGAAGAAGATCCTTGGCGAGCGGTATGTTGAGGAGGTCTTTTAAAAGTTTGAGTGTTTGTTTCATTAATGGCCAGGCGTTTCCTTCGAGTTTAGGGCTAGGGTTGTCGAGGTGTCGGGATGGCGATGCTCGGTCCTTACCATAAAGTCACATATCATGCGAGACTTCGAATACTGTAGAAGCATGTATTGATAAACATCATCTTGCCACACAGCATCACAGGCCCCACCATCGAACTCCCTTTCGCATTCGCCCAACTCCGCCCAACACTTCCGCTTCCACAAGAAGCACGCGCACTCCACCCTCCTCTCTCGTAACGCTCCCATCCCCCAATGTCAAAGCCATCATCCCTACCATCACCACCGTCCTCAATGCCTTCTAACCCCCTAACCCCTCCCCATCTCAGCCATCCGCACCGACCACCCCTCCCTCCTTCTAAACTACCCCTTTCCCCTACCATCCCCCTTCCTACCATTACAATTCCTATGCATCCGCGGCATCCTGCAATCCAATCCCTCCTTACCTACCTAGCCTCACCACCCCAAGTGTATCTCCTTATACGCTGAGTCTCCCAGTACCAGCTTGTAGAAATAGTGTGCAGGTGTGCTGGGTGGAATTCATGATGTGGTTGGTAGCATTTTAGGGGTAGGAATGCGATAAGGGAAGGAATGGGAAGTATTAGGGTATGATATGGGGAGGGGAGGGGAGGGGAGGGGAAGGGTGCCGGGTAGGTGGATGGTGGGGTGCTGGGCTGTGGATTGTGCCAGAGGGGGTTTGTTCAGAGGAGAGTGCACTAACTACTCTTGACACAAGTGTCTGATATGTTTACTGCTTCGAGAGAGTGTATTTATTGCATGTCATATGTTTTCGCGGTATTGAATTTTTCGTATGAAGCAGGTGATTGCAGAACGTGCTGCGCTCCCATTGCCAATCCTCAATACGTTATCTGGTACGAAAGCAAACAGGCTGAGGGGGTGATGGATTTGGTAGAGACTTTTATGAGCTTTCGTATGGATGAGATGATGGGATGGTAAAGTGTCAAACTGGCTAATCTGAAGCCGCCTCGGTGCTCGGTGTGTTCTTTCTCTCTTTAGTGTAAGCAGAAAGACGCCGTTGTTGAAGTTCTCCAGTTGGCAATGAGCTATTTGTTGATATGATGGGGATGAGAGCGCGTTGTTGTTAGAAGTTGTCACGTTAGCAGTATAGCTTTTCTTGACTTTTTTGGGGGAGAGTGTTGTTATTGTACCTACTTGAGCTAGGAACCCACGAGCTCTTACTCCGCTAGAGTCAAGAACGTGCCAAATTCGAAGTTGTTGGAGCTGAGAATACCATTATCAAGCGTGTCTACACTAGAGAAGCCACCCCGCTCACCAATCATTCCTGATTCCTGTCAGTTCGAGACTCCTCACAGTGTCAGTTCTGGCTGGCAATATACTCATCGGCCTTCTGATAAGTCTCCCGTCGCTCCTTCTTCTCCTTGTATGACTTTTCGCGGTCCTCTTTTCGTCCTATGAATGAGAAATTCCACGAAGCCTGCCTATGTAGGACACGACACCCCTTTATTCAGATGCCTTCATGAACCTTGTGGTGTTGCCAGTAATCCAGGTTCGTGCTCTCAGTCTTCGGCTTGGAACGGTTCATATAGTCAAGACACAGCCCATTAGGATAGTCCCTGAAGCAAACTAGAATCCCAAGATTATTGAAGCATAGTTCTGCCGGCACTCACTGCGAGCGTCTTCATTTGCCTGGTGGCGCAACCGGGCAAGTTGCTCAAGGACTTGGTTGCTACCAGCCTTTGACAAAGCAGCATCTAGCGGCCAGACTTCGAGATTGTAGGATTGACGATTGTATACATATTCTGTCTCTTTCCTGCATGGGCACGCTGCTCCGTAAGATTTCGTAGCTGGTCCAAAGAGTCCATTAGGCAAGAGGATCTTGAGTCGGCTTTTGCGGCATTGAGTTGTTCTTCATAACTGACGACGAACAATAAGCCCGATACGGTGGATTCCGACTTACGGAGGATATGTGGAATTAGATGGTGTTCAAAGAAGTTAGCTAGATGTTGCTCTGTGAGGTGGCCGACACCATTGTAGACTAACGACCTCTTCATTCCGAGGAAGGCTTTCACAACATCGAAGCGCCAGCAAGGATCCACAAGGGTACGCGGATTGAGCTCTACTATGCTGCTGGCTTGAGTGGTGTACCAAGTAACAAACCAATACTCAAAGTGCCTTGCGTCGGTTTGACAACGTTGAATTGCAGGCGCTGCATGCCATACATCAGAGACTGAGAGCGTGAAGGTTGGCGTACCTTTGTGGAGCACTTTAAAGTGGATGTCCATGGCAAGAACGTGGCTCCCATCGAGAGGAATGATGGCTCTTGGATTCTCCTGCCAGGAAGGGGACGCAAGCAGGGCCTTGAAGTATGGGGATCTTTCCATCATGGTCTCACGACTGATCTTGAACAGCTTCGGGTCGAGCATAACCTTCGATTCATCGGCCTTGATAATTTTGTCAATGTACTGGGCAACCTCGACCGTGAGGACGGACGTCATCTTGACCGTAAGCTACGAGGAGAGTGCCGGTTGGCTGAACGTATGATGGATGAGGGCCCTTGATCCCAAAGTTTTGTGGAGAGTGAAAAAGTTTTCGGAGCGGATAGTCAGTCAGTCAGTTCATATTGGCCTTAGACGTG
Source organism: Stereocaulon alpinum (assembly GCA_018257865.1). NCBI lineage: Eukaryota > Fungi > Ascomycota > Lecanoromycetes > Lecanorales > Stereocaulaceae > Stereocaulon > Stereocaulon alpinum. The sequence continues at coordinate 51,298 of JAEUBA010000074.1, forward strand.
AGGAGCCCGGCAAACTTTGGAGTTACTGACAATACTCGGTACCCTTTCACTTTGGCAGACCTTGGTCACCCGGCCCTAAGATCAGGGCGGACGATGCTCGGTGGCCCTTCACTTTGGGAGGCGACTTGATTTTCTGGCCATGACATCAACTGCAAAGCCCGTTCAATGACCCTTGAACTCCCAAAACGGGCACTCTTTGACGAAAATGCCATCGTCTTGTTGTACTTGCAATCTACGAGAAGCTCTCATCACTACTTTGCCCATGACTTTGCCCGGTAAGCATTTTCTTGAGGACAGCAATTTGCTCTTGCACGCTTGATTTGCTCTGCATAGATACGTTAGCATGCTCGAGCAATTGTAGATTGGGAGGGCTCATTAAGGGCAAACTTGCCGTCCCACCCTTCGCTGTCCGCATCTCCACGCTCTTCTCGTAGTCGAAGATGAAGTCAGATCCCAATCTTTTATCCACCGACTGCAAATCGGCATGGGAAAGAATGTCCATTGGTACATTCTTCTGCTCGGCTAGTGCGACGACCTGGCCCGAGATGTGGTGCGTTTCGCGGAATGGGACGCCTTTCCGGACAAGGTAATCGGCCAGATCTGGGCAGGAAGGGTCAGTAACAGCTTTGATTTGGGGCAGGATTCGAGCGTTGGCGGTACCTGTTGCTAGCATATCAGGTGTCAAAGCTGCAAGCATCTTGCCGGGATTGATGGTCAATGTGCTTATGACGCCCGTTAGGATTTGAATGGAATCGCTAGTAGTTTTGATGCAGTCAAGAAGAGGCTCAACAGATTCTTGGAGGTCTTTGTTGTAGGTACTGGGTAGGCCCTTGACATGCGGTCAGTGTCTTGTTCGTTACGGCAGGAGCTTGGGGGTTGGTAACCTTGGTTGTTACCAGAAGTCCCATCATCTGTCCCATGACCCGCCCACTCTTTCCCCGTAGGAGCTCTAAGCTGTCAGAGTTTTTCTGATATCATATCAGAGATCAAGGAGGACAGTGACAAGTCAGCGAGGAATATAGGACCATACCTTTTGTGGCATTAAAGAGCTTCCCGTGCTGTAAGCATCTGAAAGCTTCAAGAACCCAAATTCTGCGGTGCTGTATATGATGAGATCCTCGCTGATTCTGGAGATGTGTCCCATGAGCATCGCTGCCCATTGCATGGTCTCAGTAGCGAAGTCCCTGTCTCCAACCCCATTCAGAGAGTTCATCATCAAGCCTTCGAATCCTAACTCTTTAGCCATAGCGTCTCGATCCACCCCGAAAGGATTTCCCGCCAACGCGCCTAGGCCGAGAGGACTCTGGAAAAATTTCAATGTATGGTCGGTTCACTGAAGCAAGGACTGCACTTACCCTATTGACGCGCTTGATAACTTCTCGCAGTCTTTCGAGGTCCGAAGCAAAGGCAAAGGCGTAGGAACAAAGCCAATGTGACCATCGAATGCTGCGAAGTTGAGATCAGGAGCCATCGTAGACAAAAGGTAGAGGGCAAACAGGCTTACGGTTGAGCTCGCTGTAGATGCGTATACCTAATTCGAACTTAGTCTTGACGTATCGTGCTGCATGACAGTCGAGGATGCTCAAGACGTACCCGGGCATGCAGACTTCGATTTCTATCTCGGCACGCATAGCCATGGCTCTTATGTTGTTCTCAAGGAACTCCTGGATCTCTAACAATTCTTGGACAAGCCATAACCTCATATCGGTTGCAACTTGTTCATTGCGGCTCCTTCCTTCTCTTTGTCAATCGCATTCCCTGCTCAACTTCCCGCGTTCTCCGTACCTGTGTGTAGTTTTCCACCAATCTCCTATACATGCATCAGACCAAAGATGAAGATACTAGAGCAAAGAATCGGTAGCCCATACCTTTCCTACAATCTCACTCAATCTTCTCTCATTGGCCGTATGTATGTCTTCGTCTATTTCTTCGACAATTTTGAACGTCCCGTTCTCCCACTCCTTTCCCACCTCCTTTAAGCCTTTCTCGATCTTAGAGAACTCCTCAGCATTCAGGATTCCTCGATTCTTGTTCGCTCGTGCCCACGCAATTGACCCTGCAAGATCTTGCTTGTAGAAAGCCCGGTCGTAGTATATGGAGGCGTTGTATTTTTGCATAAGAGGGTCAATGCCCTCTAGAGAGCGTCAGTAAGAGGGATGCCAAGTGCAGCTTTAAGCAATTTACCTGTGAACCGGCCGCCCCAAAGCTTGCCTGGAGTGCTGGTTGTCATTTGTGCTTGTTGACTGCTCATGGTGCCTGCATACAAGGCTTACACAGGATATACAAGCGGCCAATGCTCTGCATCTGATAGTCTGCTTTCTTGGAATTGTCAATTGATTGAGCTTTACTTTTGCTTCGTGACTCCACAAAAGGTTACGCAGGCTCGGCAGGGCTAAGCTGCTGGTAGCTCGGAGCATGCCACGGCCCGCTATCTTATCTGCTAGTGGCACTTGGTAGTGCTGTCGCTCTGACCAAGGGTGCCAGGTAAGTGTCTCGGTGTGCAATATTGGAGGATGAGATGGGTGTCTAAACTTAGTCTGCAAAATTACATTCTATCTGCTCTATCTAATGGTAAATATAACTTTTCGGGCTGAATATCATGCGTATAAACCATCCCTCAAGGCGTGAGATAGCTCCTCGATTCGTGAAACGTTACGGTCGTGGTGTGGATAAGTAGAGCCAGGATAGGCATAGATCGTTATCCACACAGATCGGAGAATGCATTTCACATCCTGAGCTTACCCAAACCGTAATGCAGTATATATGATAGTTGATCACCTCCCTAGCCCCGGTAACGCCTTGTATACCACCATGGCTCGTGCCAGCGGTTTATAATATAGTGGATGTCGAACGTGACACCCATTTTGTGGAATAGACGGCCATCAATGACAAGTCTATTCGAGGAAGGTGAAGAGGTCTGTATGGACCACGTTCAATGCACGGAGAGCCTCTCGCTCGGCAATGACACATGATATATTGATCTCACTGGCTCCTGTACGCAGATCAGCGAAATTCTTGTCCTCTGCAACAAGCGTGACTTACCTTGAGAAATCATTTCGATGTTGATATTGTTATCGCCTAATGCAGTAAACATTCTGCCGGCAATACCAATTGACCTTTTGAGTTGAAGGCCGATCAAGCTCAGGATCGCCATATCATGAACGACGTCGACAGCACCGTACTCCTTCAATTCTTGAATAGCATTTGCTAGGTCTTGGTGTTGTATCTGTAGATCATCTGGATCCTGCGCCTCAGCCCCTTTAATAAAGGGTGTTTTGGAGTGTACGGCAAGCGAGACATGGCATTCGTTGAGCTCAAACAGGTTAACAGCTAGAGACCATCTTGCGAGTATCTTGCATATTTCAGCCAGAAACTCCGGCGACTCGACTTTCCTATAAGAGTGGACGTTGACAACGGTGATTTGCTGCTTGACTGTGACCGCTGTCGGCCTTTTCGGGCGTTGGTGGTGGTACGGATCTGTCTTCGCTCGATTATCTAGGAAAATAATGGTGCCAGCGCCTTCAGGTTCAAGAACGTTTTTGATGCGTATAGGTATCTTGGGTATGCACTGCTCGATCGTGAAATGATGGATGACTTCGGAACCATAGAACGTGAGCTCGTTAGCCTCGTTTGGGTGAATAGAGCTCAGTAGACGTGCGGTTGGGACTTTTCGAGGGTCGCTGTATGGGCTTTAGCGGAGTGAGATGCAGAAGATAGAGCTAGGGTTCCGTACGCCGTGTAAACGCCTGACACTTCCTTCCACACCTGTAGCTCTTGAGCACCGAGTCCTACCGCAACCAAAGCAGCACATAGATCGCTATATCCGCGACCACAGTTATTGAGTAAGCCGCCTGGCACACGACCAAAGAAGCCTGTGATGACGGGCACCTTCTCGCCACAAAGCTGTATCCTTCGGCCAATGGCTTGGGCAAGATCTTGGTAAAAATCTTGATTCAGCCCATGAAGCACCTCGAAGTCGATAACGTCAGACAAGTCCACGTATTCAGAATTAACACCATAGTCTTCCAACAGCGTATTCAAGAATTGAGCGCTAAGCTTCTCACCAACGCTCACTATTTCGTCTTCATTCTCAGGACTGACCTCCCCATTCTTGGGCATTGCAGCCAATACTTTGTTGAGCTTTTGGCATTCTGTAGTCATGTCCCGTTCTAGCCTTTGTGATAATTCTGTTGATTTGAAATGTATAGCACTAATGTGCTCGTGGAGGATCTGGGAAACGATAGCGTCGCATTTTGTCGAGTCCGGTTTCGCTGCTTCTCGTGAAGCCTTCAGGAGACTGTCGCTCCAGGTCAGTCATCTCGTCAAACTTAGCTCCTTCTAGCAGTAGGGAAGACACACACCGGTTTGTAGTACCTTCTGCCTTTGACAGGCCGCTTCGGGCGGAGCAAATGACGGCGATTTTGTTTTCAGACAGGCTGGATCTAGATTTCAGTCAATATTAGGAACTGCTAGGGGGCAAGGAGGCGAGGCATTAACTACAAGCATATATCAGCTATCTGTGAAGCAAATTTGCCAATTGATGTACCTGTGAGACCGTGAGTCAGACGTGGGCAACAGTCAAATTGAGACTAACCTCCAAATTTTAACACCACCCGTTGCGCCAGGAGCTTCTCGGTATACTTGTCGAAGCTAGAGTGTTCCGCAACACCGTTGGTTAGCGATTTTACCGTCATCGTGTTGTATGGACGAGATGCAAAAAAGAAAACACAATGTAATTGGGCGCATTTGAGAAAATGTTCATGTAAGCTTGGCATGTGGACGGGATCTACGTCCACCAAGGCCGATCGCTTCCACTTCACGCAAATAGGCTATTGTAGCCTTCGGTTTCGGAACGTAGTTTTCGTAGCAAGCTTCAACCTTCGACGAAATACAACATTCCAGTGAGCAAGTCTCTTTTGACATCTCACATTGCTTTTGGGAGCAACATCAAACAAACCCAATCCACGCATAACTTTCCAGCGAATGTGACCCTGCCATGGCTGCGTCACTTCGGCCGAGTGGGGGAGTACCATGGGTTCGAAAGACGGTGAAAATGAAAGACTTGCACAGAATCACGAAGTCAAGACCATAGTCAGTGGTCATGGTCAGCAATGAAGATAGAGGAAGAGGAAGATTGGGGGATCTTGAGGCCTGAGGAAGAGACAGAATGACGGACAACAGGAGACAATCCCCCACAGCTCAACCTTGCCAGTCGCAGCTCTTGCAGCCAAGGAGCTCGATCGAGAGGCAAGACCCACCATCGACGCAGATCTGCCGTCGGCCCAGGGCTCCTTCATAGCCGCCCAGTCCAGCGCACGATGCATAGATAAGAGGGTAGGATAAAAACCGAGCGGACCCAGGCTAGTCAGCACATGGTAGCAGGCGAGACTGCTACTGCGAGTGGCCGATCTAGCAGGGCAAGGCCACGAGTTACAACCCCGCTGTGGTTCAGGGCGGTCCACGAAGCATGACACGCTGGTAGTACGAGTATGTTTGTGGTTGTGAAGTTGGGGAAAGGACTGGTCACTGAGTGGAAAGGCTCGGTCGTCGCTCCAAGTCGCTGTTATCGAAGACAGAGCAGGAGACTTGGAAGCCGAACTGGACAGGGAGCTTTCCGCCGCTGCACCGCAGTCCGTCACCGAACGAAGTGCTTTGAACGACGCAGTTGGACAGATTCGAGGCCAAAAGATATCAAGTGCATGGAAAGCAATCCATTAGCCTCAAAAAGTCATAATATCCACAATCGAGGGCTTATGCCCGGCGCCACCTGGAAGTCCTTAGATCCTCTTTGTTCCGTCCGATATATGCGATTTGACCAAGATACATTAGTACATAGGCCACGCAGGCTCTTCCTACAAGTCTGAGTCTCAGCTGAGATGTCTTTTTGGCGGCTATGCAGGCTGATTGGCTAGCTATTCCCTTCTCTGGTCATGCCCGCATTAGCGTGTGCATTGCTGCCCGACAGCCCAAGCACACTTCGTCCCCCCTTCCAATCTTTCCATTCTGCAATGGCAATCCACACGTAAGACTAGAGCAAGGTACCCTATCATGGCCGCGCCCGACTTGTATGAGGTCTCAGATTTTCTGATGCTGAGAAAAGTAGACGTTGTCTCTTCATCAGACGGCAAAGATCAGCGTTTCCTGATTTTATTTTTTCTAGGCCGGCTCGCTGGGACGCTAAGAGGCTAAGCTGTTGACCGTCCACCACTTAAACCCCCAACTCCCCCACCATTCTGCCTGCTGTTGTCACCCGCCTGAAATCGAGCCATTTCCCATTTCCCATTTCCCACTTCCTGCGCTTCTGCCTTCAACTACCTTCTCCTCAATTCCAACCTCATCTTTCCTCTTTCATCGTCCCAAAGCATCTGCTACTGGAATATCTCGCTTGGACTTGGAGGAATCTGCTACAGCCAAGGAATTGTACCACGTGTAAAAGATCCTACATCAACCTATCCAGGTTAACTCCAACAGCCTCCCCTACCCTTTGGCCGTCTAGGACTTGTCCAAGTTTGTTTGTCTTGTGCTTTATCGCTCCGTTACTGTAAGGGATCCAAATCGTTCCATCAAGGTTCCATCCCATTGCCCGGATATGAATTCCCGTCGTGACCGTGACCGTGACGATCGAGGATACCGTGAGCCCAAAGGAGGCCGCAGCGGAGAGCCCTCGGGAGCAGCCAGGCCTGGCCGTGCTAAGCTGAACGAATTCTTCGTCAGTGGAGAGGGTATCCATCGCGAAGTGCTACAAAGAGAGATTTGTAAATACCTTGGCCCTGAGGCTTACTCAAGGCCTTCGAATTACAATGTCCGAAGATACTCTTCCTACAATTGAGGATTGATATACTGACCTTTACCTAGGGGATCCAAGGCTACATTGTCACCGCCGTCCGGCCATTCACGCCCGTCAGTTTCATCCCAAATAGCATGTTGACTATTGACTGATGCGTTCATGTTGTCAGAAAATGCTGGATGACTTACAAGAGCTATCTGATGCTTACATGTCGGAGAACCGCGAAATAACACGGAGGGGCCATCAAGGTAATATGGTAACAGGCTCGCCTTCAACCAATGGCCCTAATGATATTTTAGGTATCACCTATGGAGAGTCCGAAACCAGTCGGCGTCAAGATCAAATTCTTAGACAAGGCGGTGGAGGAATGGACTATGATTATCCTGTTTCAGCTCCCTCTTACACTATGGCCAGCACCTCGCAAGGATATCCGGCCGTCTCTTCATCCGCTTACCCACAGAACTTAGGAGCATACGCTGGAACTAATTACCCTCCCGATGCTACTTATGTACAAGGACCCAACTATGGAGCTCCGCAAGGAGCTGGCTATGGTACCGGATACCCTGCAACCAGTACTCGGCCCCCAACGAATGAAAATTACACTTACGGGAATGAATCCCCACGAAATGATGCATCATACAGACAACCCAGTGCATATGCAGGTACAGGGAGAGGTGCAGCCGCCAGGCCGCCGGACCCAAGAGATCCAAGATCAGACCCCAGATTCCAAGTAGATCCAAGAGGGGACCCTCGCATGGATCCCAGAATGATGCAGGGAAACTACCAGCCCTATACCTCAACTGGAGACATGGATCCAAGGTATGACTATGTGTCCGCAACACCCCCGGTCCAATCCGGTAGAGGTGGCCCAGCTTATCCTACCGGCCGGGGCGCCACCAGTTACGATCCTAGGGACGCCTATAGGAATGAGCCTATCCGAGAAGAACGTCGCAGAAGATGAAAACTCACTGGTGATCCGTGACCTGTCCTCTCCACCATTATCACCACTGTCCGTGTAGCACTTCCCTCTTCTTCCCTACGGTTGTTCGCTATATGTGAACACATTTCCCGAGACTTGCACCATCTCGTGGCTACTGGATGGGACTCCTCCTTATTTGAAGTTCTTCTATCATTTGAGGTCAAGTCTAGAAAGCCGTCTTCAATTTGACAACACGACTGATGGCGCTATTAAGTATTGCCCCTCCACAGGGCATCGATTGATCCACGAATCCCTACCAGGTGCATCTGGCTCCATTCGTTGGGACCACTGACATCAGCGACGACCGAAAGGCCTACCACTGCTGTCGAGATTCTAGACTTGCAACTCTTCGTTGTTGTACACTGGTCTGCCCTGCGTTAAGCGGCTTTGCTTTGCGATGTGAGATGACTGTTACTTGAGGCCGATGCATTTTTCTTGAATACATGAACCTGCTTTGCTGGCGTTCGTAAATGGACCGTGGCCGAGCACCAATCAGAGGACTTTGGACAGGCCGAGGTTTGTTTTGAGAGGGACACTGCGGGTTACATTCTAAGCATCGCACACTGGGAATTGGGGCATCATAGCATTGGGAGGTCTTTTATTCGTGCGATACATTCATCTACTGTGGGCTGCCTCTACTTTGCCTTGCCGGCGTTGGATATCAGTACAGCGGAGTCCTTGGTTATCCTTCAATTCTCATCTAATGAATGATGCTCATCTTGAGGACAGGAAAAGCTCCGTTGATTTTGGCCCATACGGATTCCGCCTGCCTCCATGGAAATGGACAATGATCCCTAAGGATTTTGGCACATGCTTATCTGGACTTCTGGTTCGTATAAGGGCCTCTTCAGCATGAATCGAGATTCTACGAGGGGATATGCTCGATATGATGGAATGCAATATACCCCACCGAGGCACCTGGAGAGGCCTTGCATGCGTCAGCGTGACCCTCAATGCTCGGTAGTTCAACCGTTCGAGCGGTCTTGGTCTCTTTGCACCTTCGAGTTTCCTTTGGGACCGCGCTATGATACTGGATGCTAATCTTGGGCAATGCAACTGGACTGCTATCGCCGTCGGGCTTCTTACAAGCATGGAGCGACCCTTTTCCCGAGCGTAGACATGTATGCACGCCACTGTACTGTCCGCTTGGTAGGATGCTGTCACCTAGAAGACAATATCCTGGACTCTGGACTGCTAGAGTTTGATAGCGAGTTTTCGGGCAGTAACGTCGCCTTAATCATGGGCCTCATTGCCAATCTAATAGCTTCCCCTACTACGTGTGTTCAGTGTCTGGTGACCTAATGTGCGAACATAAATGATAGCTGTACTTTCGGTGGGTAGACTGCCTAGGCCAACCCCAGCCTTATCGAGCATCATCTCGCCAAAGTAAGCTTGAATTGAAAGTACCCAATGAGTGATAGATGTGCTTGTGTGATGGTGTAGCGGCTCCATGCTCGGCTCATAAATACGTAATTCTAATGTAAGCGTAGCTACCCAACACTCTCGTTTCCAATTCTTAAATCTGTAAACACACAACAGTTCCAAGGAACAAGGGACGGATGCCTGTCGGAGGTTGCCACCAGTGAACGATCACGAGCCAGTGGTAGCTGACAACACAACCTCGTTCGATAAGCCAGCACTTCAGCCCCACTCTAGCTGCCCTATCATCACAACACACTCACTCAGCACGAGTCCCAAAGTCTGACGACGATATTTCGCATGCTGAAGATCTCGTCTTTGACATTGCCATGACTTCAAGCGATCATCTCATTCGACGCCGTCTTCTGTGACCGCCCCAACCTTTGAAAACCCTCGACCGCGGCCCCAACCCTACTAACTTGTATAAACACGCAAAGATGTCTCGTCGAGGCTATAGTGATGTCTACGAAGAGCGCGATCGAGCATACTACGAGCCCAGCAACCGTGGCCGGGGTGGTCGCACTATCTACCAGGAAGACATAGAAGAGCACGTGCGTCGCCGCCCCACAGAGCCTGACTTCCTCAAAGAGGACTATGGCCGCCGAGAAGCTGGGCCTCTGGTCCTACGAGAAGAAACCCGGGAGCGTTCTCGAGAGAGACCACGACGTCGGGAAGTCATAGAGGAAGATACCGTTATAAGTCGAGGCCCGAGGGAGAGGCCTCGTGAGCGAGAAGTCATAGACGAGGAGGTAATTATCAATCGAGCGTCAAGAGAGAAACCAAGAGAAAGGGAATACGTCGAGCGTGACGACTTCGAGCGGGAGGTCATATACAGACCTAGAGAAAGGGAGCCCCAGATCCGCTCAGAGAGAGAGGAGTTCGTCTATCGCCGAGAACGGGAGAGGGAGAGGGAAGTAATACCGATACGTGAGCCGGCACCTCCATCACCTCAGCAGATTCGCTCCGAGAGGGAAGAGTATGTCTTCCGAGCACCCAAGATTAGAGAGCCTAGCCCAGAACCAGAAAGGACGGAGATCTCCATTCGAGAGCGATCGCGAGGCCCTGCTAGGGGTCGAGACTACGATGACGAGGAGATAACCATCAGGAGGGACGAGAGATCTAGAGGGCCACCCAGGGACAGGTTCAGAGAGGAGATCGATGTTGATATCAGAGAGGATAGAGCGAGGAGACCAGGCCGGGGAGGTTTCAGAGAAGAGGTGGATATCGATATAAGAGAGGATAGATCTCGGGGACCAACTAGGGAGAAATATCGAGACGAAATAGACATCGACATCAGAGACGACCACTCAAGAGGTCCAGCTAGAGAGAGAGACCGATACGAGAAAGATGAGTTTATCTTTTCGGAGCGTGAAAGGCGGCGGCCCCGTGCAGTAAGCTTCGAGCGGGAGAGCCTGACCATCAGTAGTGGTGAACGAGACCGGCCACGTGCCAAATCAAGTGTAAGAGGAGAAGAGCAACAGATTGTGATCCGTCGTGACGAAGGACGCTCTAGGGGTGGCTTTGAGGAAGAGGACATCTCGATACGAAGAAGTGGAGGAGAACGTGAGAGACCTCGCGAAAGGTCTCGGGAAACCCATAGAGGAGACTACGACGACATCACCTTCCGACACGACGACAGCCATGGACGACACCGGGACTCGATCGTTATCAGACACAAAGAGAGGTCGCCGTCACCGGAGCCTCTGCCACCACCCGCACCACCCGCGAGAGAACCCGAGCCTATAAAACCTCCACCAGTCATTCAGGAAGTGATCACCCATCACCGCGACATTTATCATGGTTAGCCAGCTTCAACATATGCGTTTCATGGACCTGCTAACGTCTTATAAGTCGAACGAGCTCCAGAGCCACCACGACCGCGAACTCCACCCAAGCCTCGCTCACCTTCCCCAGTCCGTGAAGAGCGGATAGAGATCAAGCGCAGGCGAGTCACTTATATCTTGAGTTCTGTTGTCTACTTCGCGACTGACTTCTACTTCGTAGTGGGGATCGAAATGGCCGCCATTACGATGAAGACATTATTTTCGAGCGCGAAACTGGTACCCGGCCTCGATTAGAAGGGGTTCGCCGTGGCTCGCACTACGACGAGGTAGAAGAATCCCGCGAAATCGCCATCTTCGATACGAGAGACCGAGGACGACGCTTTGAGGCCGAGAAATCCAATAAAGATCGCATGTGGACGGAAATCGAAAAGACCCTCGTCAGTGAGGAAGCTATCAAAGAGGCTGGCTACGAATACGAACAAACCGAGACTCATTACTACGTCTTTGAGTATCTACGATACGTATGTCCCGACCCCATACTCCCTTCCCTTAACCCCATCACCTCAACCAACTAACACCCACTCCAGGAGGACGTCGCCCGCCTCGTCGACATAACCGAAGACATCAAGCGTGACCGCCGCGAACGCATCCGCGAAATCGAAGCCGAGCGCGCATTCGCTGAGCGACCTCGACGTCCACTCGCACTACCGCCTCCCCCTTGGGACGAAGAAAGAGTCGTGGAGCGCGAGATTATCTATGATCGTGGACCGCCGCCGAGACGATATCGTTGAGATGAGATGGATAGATGGTTGGCATTCTTTATTTGGCTGAGATTGCCATGATGGGGGCATAAGTTGGGGGAGACGAGATGAGATGCAGATGCGGTAGCACATAGGCATGATACCTACGATAATGATAGCAAGGATGGATGGACATTATATGCGATGCTCCTCTGGAGCGTAGATTACGAATTGAATGAATGCGCTGCCCATGTTTCAGGACCAGAAGCTGCTGCTTCCAGCTCGGGCAATAATTCCCAGTCAGGAAAAGACTCAATTGGCGCGTGGCTCTTGGTATACAAGACGAAAAACGCCATGTCCATCAGCCCCTAGATCTAGACACATCCCAAACGCCTCTTCCCCCAAAACACCCATATGAATACGCCGCCTATATTTACCGCTCAAACTCCACCTTGCCCTTTGCTGGTGTGAGATTGAAATCTCCTGTAGTATCCTCCAGTGCGCCCAAAAGATCTTCCTCGACCTCTTTGTTACCGCCTCTACCGACGCCAACGACCGCTTCCTCTCCCTCTAGCAGTTCCCTGTCTCCTTCTCTTACGCTCCTCCTATCGGATTCGAGGCCGTATCCGGCCTTCTCGTCTTCGTCGTCCATGTCGGCCTCACTTGACCGCTGCAATGCGCTTCTTTCCATCTCTCTTTGCGCTTCATCCATTCTCTTTCTTACTTCCCCCGCGACCCTCATGCCATCACTGACGATGTTGTCTAGCACCCCTCTTAATCCCTTCGCGGGTGGTACGATCCCTCCTCTTGGCGCAGCGGATAGAGCAGGGCTGGTGGGTGACGAGAAGGTTGTAAGGGTCGTTTGTGAAGTGTGGGCAGGATGGTCGGACAAGTGGAAGGACTCTGGGAAGGATGATTCGAAGAACTGTTGGAGAAGCTCGTCGGCGAGGATCACCATTCTGAAGGTGGGAAGGGTGATATGGAGGGGGTTGGCTGGGTCGAGGGCGAGGTTGGCGGAGTGTTTGGAGGAAGGTTTCATTATATGATGATCTAAGGAGGATGTTCGACGAGGGAGGCTAGTGGGCGTTGCTTCTGAAGGCGGGACTTGATCGGATGGGCTTGTGACCTTGGGGCCAAGGTCTAAGAGATCTTCCTCAGAGTCGGAGTCGCCGACGGTGAAGTTGTCCAAACTGGCGTTGAGGCTTGGGTCTGGAGATCTAGCAGTGCCGTTGCTTTGGTTTTGAGGGTGATCTGGGTCGGCATATTCGAAGCAGCGGCGAATAAAGGCACTGACGCTGCTGAGGAATCTCTCATCTGCGCTCGAGTTTGTCGATTCGGCATTCTCGTTGATCGTTGAAGTCGAGGATGGAGTTGGGCTTCCTCCAAGACCCCGTCGTGTTAGAAAAAGAAGAGCTTCTGAAATGCGCAAGATGCCTTCTCGGTCAACCTTGCCATCGTTGTCATCATCATACAAATCAAAGAAATAGCTGATGCTCGCCATGATGTCTCTCGTCCCCTTGACATGGGCGATCCCTGTAACAATATCCTGTAGGCTCAGACCATCATTGTCATCTTTGTTCCATTTCCCGTATAAGCGTTGCATGAAGTCGTGATCTGCAGGCTCCGCATTCCCGGCGCCCCAAAGGGACAATGCAAAGCTCTGGGCTTTCCCGCTATGTCCTGAGTATATACTGCCTTCGTTCTCTGAGACAGAATCTTTATGTGAAGCTGTTGGTGCGTCTGTAATGGCCCACCTGGTAACGCCAGCAAGGAACTCTCTGAAACCGTCATAATTCATCAGCGTTGGGCTTGGACCGAGGCCTACTCTACCTATCTCGATACTAGAGTTGCCGGGGCCGCCGGTCACCATTTCTGTGGCCATGTTTCTGCTGGCCTTTGCACGCCTGTCTGACTCTTCACGCATGACTTGCGTGCGCTGCTCTCGCTCATACAAGATACCGTAAAAACGATCATAGAGGAAGCCCAGATCATCGACACTTAAGCGTTTACTGTCAGGCCCAAGGTTTCGTATTGAGGTTCGTTTGGCAAAGCTTTCAATGTTGTCCAGGACGGCATCCTTATGCTTCGCTCGTTGCTCTGAGATTGTGCTTTGAGTAATGCCGGCGAACTCCTTGAACGCCACCACCATGAGTTCTTGGAACTTCGTAACAGCTCGAAGTTTCTCATTCTCTGATGTTGGGTGTGCAGACTCATCTAGGTGAGAGAAGTAAGTTTTGAGTATCGATATGAATGTACCATCGTCGGTTATGTCGAGTAGTTCCTCCCCATTGATCCTCAAGATAGCGAGACCAACTTGGAACAGTACCTTTGGGCCTTCCAGAAAGAAGACGTCAAGAACCCGAAATGCAAATACAAGAGGCATGGAATTGATATACAAGGAAAGGAACCAAGGCAGTGAGACAACGGACAACTGTACGTCGGATTTCACGAGATGATCCCAAAGTATCGGCATTGTTCTTTCGACTAGGGATTCGAAGACACGTTGATCCAGAAGCGTACCGTACATCGTTTGGGAGTAGTAGCCTGGGAGGAGTCGATCGCACAGGACAGAGAGGAGAAAGAATGCTTGCGACTCCGACATATAACTATTCCTATCAGTATGGTCAAGCATTCAAAGGCGTGTATCTCACATCAAGAGTGCTGCAACCACAATGTTCATTGCTTGACAGTAACCAACCTCCTCATTGGTCCAGCTATAGGCTGTAAGGACTCGCCGCAATCTCCCAATGCCTTCTTCGCTCTGAAAGCCAGGGTATTCGGGAAGGCTTCGATTCAGGTCTTTTTCAATTTCATCAATAGCCAGAGACTCACGACCTGAAAACTTTGACAGGGTATCGGCGAACAATTTCGGCTTCTGCAGCCGCAAGTACAATGATCCCGATGTAAGCTCCCAGACCTCTCCACGAAGACGGTTGGGCAGGCCAACGCGGATGAGCTTGTGGAATGTGGGTTGGCGGATAAGAGTGGCATTCCGACCATTGTCTATACATCCTCTAAGCGCTGTTGACTGCTACCATTCTCGGACTTACCTCTAAGATACTCCCTCCATAACCTCATCTTGCTCTGCTCCCTCAGCTTTTTGGGGTCACCTGGGTACCTGAACACCATACCGAGGCCAGCATCTGGCGGCTCTTTCATGCCCTTGGCTGTCATAGCGGTCTCCCTTTCAGCCTTGTTGGCTCCCGAAAAAAGATACTCAGAGTAACACTCGCTTATGACCGCTTTCAGATTCTCAACCTCCTTGATACCGTCTCGTAGACCTTTCCTCAAACCATCACAAAAGCGTTCGGATGCTTGCCGGCTCCCTGCAAGCTGCACGGTAAAGCGCTGCGCGTCGCTTGAGCTGCCGTGCTTGCCGACCAATGTAGTGAAGCCGTTCCATGTCGTGATAGCCAACGCGAAGAGGCTATTGGCCGTCTGTAGCCTTTCCACCCTGCGAATTGCACACAATGGTAGCGTAAACCCGTTACCTGCAGGTCCGGCGCTTTGAGTGTGACCTGTGAACGCGCTTGAAGCTTGTGTGCTTGCACTAGGGTGGAAGCTCGTAGGCTGTGTCGAGAAGCACAGGAAGCTCTCGCTCAGGTGCAGCTTACCCACGTATGTATTTCCTCGCTCTTGCAGCTTCTCTTTCTCTCTGGCCGCCGTTACTGAAGACCTGAAGCTTGATGGTGCGGATAGGGACAATTCGGCTGTGATCTCATGTAATGGCGACTGAGAATCTGGGAGGCGGAATTGAAGGCGGAACAAGGCTGCTTTCGAAGGTGTTCCATCGGGGCTTCTGACGTTCTGTAGTGTAGTAGAGTCAATGAGTGACTGGGCCTTCTGAACAAGCGAATTGAACGTGAACATGGCTGAGCCATGCAGTTGTGATGGTAGCTGTCGATCGTGGAGGGCGAAACATGTAATTGCGGAAAGCGTAGAGGCTACTCATTACAAAGCCGGACACCTGAGTGAGACCCAGCGTGCGTGGGATGGTCAATCGGAGGACATCTAAACGTCCAGGAAGTACAGTACTCCGTAAGTTAACCGTAAACTATCTTAGTGGTTCGCTGTATGAAACCTTGGCATCTCCTGACCTCGCCTCATCCCTTAACGTGGTCAATCGCGAATTCTCATGTATAGCTATATCAAATTTGAATTATTCGCTATGCAGCCTGCATTCGCGAGAATTCGTGATCCAGCCAGCACAACCTCGGCTAGAGGCTCCCATTTCATAGAGCCCAAGAATGTGACTATAAGAGCCCTTTGTTCTTTTAAAAGAGTATTTGCTCAAGTCATTACGAAATGTGTTGATTTCCTGTATGAGAGACTACTGCCAAATGTTGTCTTTCTCGTGTGTCCAAATCCGGCCATTGGGCAGTCCATCCTTAACAAAGCCATGTCCAAATCATCATCTTCAATGCGTAGATTGCCTCCTTTTGGAGAATGGGCAGCGGGAAGCTTGGTACTAGGCACCTGAGATGTAGCTGCTGCCTGTCCACCGAGTCCTCGGACACTACAGAATCGCTCATTCACTTCTCGTTGATCCGCGGCAATGTCTCAATCTCCGAACCGCGATGAAGCTCAAAGTCCGCGATCACCCATCGCACAATCTCACTTCAATCACGACAACTACAACGACGACAATAACACCACCACCTCCTCAAACCGAGAGACGTTACCAAGACGCGGGCACTATCGCCTACAATCCGCAGACATGGATATTCATCAGCTACGCTTCGAAAATGATGGACTCTACGGCCAGAACGATCACCTACAAGAGAACATCAGAAAATTAGAAGGCGAAGTGAAAATTTTGAAGTCGAACTTATCCAACGCAAACGCACACACAGAGCAAGGCAACACTGCATTTGCCAGGCTCGAGAAGGCACACAACCTACTTCAGGCGGCACATAGCAAAAATCAAGAGACTCACAAGGCAGAACTCGATGACTTGAAGCACAAATATAGTAGTTTGGCGGGCTCAGTCAGTGGTACAGACAGAGCCAAAGGGCGGATGGAGACCGCTTTGGCAGAGGCGAAGAATCTATTGAAGGTGAGCCCATCCAACTTTCGGGCTATTGAATATCCATTCCATCCGCATCATTTTCTGGACACATATCGTTGGGCAACCCTTTGGCTTTTTATGCTTTCCTTCGATCATACAATGTGTTCCTTGGTGAGATACTTGGTTCAGCACCCCTATCTTAATGCAGGACCAGCTTTGCATGCTTTGTATCTGAAGCATCCATCGCTTCTCAGATAATGCTCCTTGTATGATGCTGATTCGGAGGTACACAGATGTCACAGGATCGCAACTCACATCTGGAAGATAAATTAGCTAGAGACCCCACGACCACCGAGAAGCATTTCGAGACTCTCGCTGAGGAGATGTCCACCCAGATGCAAGGGCTGCAAGAGGAATTAGCAAGTCTCCAGAAGACAATTCGCAACAAAGATACCCAGATCGATGACCTCAAAGCCGTGAACAAAAAGGAGAAGAACGAAAAGAGGAACATGAGCAGGGATATCAGTGAACTCAAAACCAGCAAGGCGAAGCTCCTAGAATCCTTCAAGAGAACGGAAGCTGAACTTGCGCTATTGAACGCACGCATTCCCGATGGGAATGCCAACCTAGAACACATGACAGATGACGACTCCAGATCGGAGATGAGCTGCGACAAAGAGGCAACGCCCCGTCAGCTGCTCGGCCGCTCGCTACGGTCTGAGATCGGCGGCAGCATTAGCTCAAGAGATCGTTCCCCAACAAAGTCAGCCTTCGGCGGCTCGACGCAGAGCGACTTGGATGCGAATGAGGTTGCTGAAGAAGCGAGACTTGACGATGAGACGATCACATGGACCAGCAAAGACGTTATTGGTCAGAAGATAGACGCTCGTTATGAAGCGGCTTTGAAGTGGGGAGCTGGAGATCAGACAGCTACAGGGAGCAACGAAGCCAACATGGTTGATAGGAGCGGGGCGCACGACGGATCGTTCGAGGATGGAGAAATCTGGCATGCTAGACGTTTGCTAGCTGCGCAGAGCAGCGAATACATCTCTGAAACTGGCTTAGGAGGTACAAATGGAACAGGCTGGGTTGCGGACAAATCAGACGTCCACGTTTCGGCAGCCACACAAGGCAGCGAACAAAATATTGCCAACGGGATAGGAGGCAACGACGCGCTATTCGACGTTGGAGATAGGCGGGAAGTGAGTGGATTCCCAACCACACACACCAGCGAAGACACGACTGCTACGAAGGCCCAAACAGAGATCTATGAAGTGATGGAGGAGCTGGGGAAAGCCAAGTTCTGGTCGGGGAAGATGATTGCAGGGGTCCTTATGTTCGCTGTTATGGCTATGGTATACATGGGGCTATGCTACTTCAACTGGTCACAAGGAAACGCAGCTATGAAAGAGAGATCGGTCTGGACGAAGGCCAACATGATTGGGAATGTTCAGCAACCTGGCGTGAAGGCTCAGATTCAGAGACAGATACTGTCTGCGTTGAGGATGATGAACAATGACGCTCGTGCGAGGGCTGGATGGTTCCCTCCAACAAAGACTCTCCACCTCCACCCGACGATGACTAATTATGTGCCCGCGGCAAGCGCGGGACCGAGATGAGAAAGCGTTGGCGAGCTGCCTGTGCCCTCTTCTTTCGACTTCCCACAATCCATACCTGCCGGCTAGGCCACTTTTCTATGTACAGTACAGATTCTGAGCGGCGATGGAAACTTCTTCTCGGAGAGTTTCGGAGCTGTGACATGAATGCTTGTACTTCCTTTACATCTCCCGCCTGATCTATTCCAAGGAAGGCTCCCTTTGGGGGACCTCTTGAGGTTGAGAGACGGTGCCTCCTCTTGCGGAGCACTCTTCAACGCCCATCTTGCGGTTCTTGGTGAGGTAGCACCTACCCTTCGGGGTAAGGAACTTTATCGAGGCCTGCCGGATTCTTGGTGAGGTAGCACCTACCTTTTGGTAAGGAACTTTGTCGAGAATTCGCGTGTTTCTTGGCGAGGTAACACCTACCCTTCGGGTAAGGAACTTCATCGAGGTTCGCGGAGATAGGAGACTGAGATGTTGTTCTGTGAGGTAGGGCCTACTTGATCATTCACCTTGTCTTCGGACCGGGAGTATAGTCGGGTAGGTGGAGATGTGGGTTGACAACGTACAGAAGACCGTGCTCTGGTTCGGGTGGTAGCTGGATGGAGGATTGAGGGTATAGGGGACTTCGGCCTGGGAGGGCATAGGCAGTGAGCTTTCGTGAGCATCTCTTTGGTTGGCTTTGCTGAAGCCGGGTTGCAATTTTTACGTCGTCTTCGTGGATAGTAGTCCTTTCAGCCTGCATGCGTGTTTGTAGATAGTGAAATCAGTGTTATCATCGAATTACATGCATTTAACGTATGAAAAGAGTCCATAGTTGGTGGTGACACAGTGACAATCTAGACCCGCAAACGACCTTGCGGAACTCGGAGATCTACAGATTCATCGTTACTAATAAGCAGATGGTGGTGTTCACTTCATACTAGGAGCCTCAATAGTGCAGTAGTTCGATACATCAGGTAAACCAAGTCACTTGTTTAATGGGAGCATCCCAGGGCATTCTCGTTTGCAGGGAGCTACAGGAGAACAGCCTCAAGGCATTACTCCTAGCTTTCATTGTGCTCGACAATGTCCGCTCCCGTCCCATCACTTTCATCCTGGAACCTTCCGTTCGATCCTGAATCAAGGTAACAATAATTCATTTTGACTAGCTTCATGACAAGTAATGTCCGTAGCTCTACGACAGTACATTCCTGTGCATGAACCAGCTAGTAAGTCATAATCACAGACCTCACAGCACTACAATAGACGTCTTGCTTTGGCATGAATCTTGCAAAATGTCTAGGAGAATATGGCCACTTCGTTGCTAACGCACAGGTGTTGCTAGCCTCAATCGGGCGTCGTTTTCGTTTTTCTTGGCAATATCAACCTCAACGTCTGCAAACGCTCCGTCCAAGCAGCCAACGGTCTATGATCGCTCCACTAACAGCTTCGTCACCTTTCAACGAATGATTCTGTTTCGCGCCTGTGGCAAAAGTGATAGGTAAAGGGTGATATCACATGGAGCCCAAAGTAGGCAAAGCTGAGCCTCCATCAAGTAAGGCGAGCACTAGCTCGGTGTGACTTTCTGTTGGGACTTCTATTTTCGGTGGACATTTCCCTTTATATCTCCATATGTAACATGACACAGACATTTTGCTCTCATGAAGAAATTGATAGCGTAATAGAGCTTTCACCGCAGGTACATGCCCTTCACCTGTTCAGATGGCTTTTTCCAGAGGTCTGATATCAAGGCGGTGTCTGATGTGGTATGTAGCATAAGTACCGTTTATGCATGCCTTACTTATTACGAAACTCGGAGAAGACCGGAATGTTATGATTCGCTGGTTCTTAGCTTTACGATAGAATCAAAGCTTGACGCATTCGTAGCAGGAGTCAGTTGGGATCACATGTTGGCAAGCTCTTGCTCCGTTCACAGTACCGGCCTGAAACCTAGTCGGGCAAAGTGTACGGTCTCATCTATGTCTCCCAGAAAAGCTGGGGCGAACTTGACCATCGTCACCATCATGGCAGTGTTGATGGGTCTTCGCCTGAGCTACGGCTTCGATTGGAATACTCGTACATTCTGTGGATAGCCTCACCTTTTTGTGGTGTAATATAAAGAACTGCATTATCCCCTTTATCATTCTAGCAGATCGTCTCACACAACCGTTCATTGTTTCCATCCCGACTTCAGATTCTGAAAAAAGGAAATCATATTGTCTACTCTCGATCGTTTTCCCAATAGCTCCAAGCTCACAGGACTCCCTTAAGAAAGCATCCACCCTCAATATGTGTTCATCTTGCCAGAGTCGCGCGGGCTCATCCAACTACGACAACGCCAATCACGGCTTCAATAGCGACTATACAGGCTACAACAATCGCTCATCTTCCCGCCAATATGGTGGCCACAAGTCAAGCGGTAATCGTGGAGCCCTGTGGTACTGCTGTCACTGCGGTCAATATGTCAATTACGACCTCTGTGGACAGAAATGCAACTTTTGTAATCACAAGAAATGTTACAACTGCAGCTGATGCAAAGGGATCTTCAAGCAGGAGACCAGTGGACAACAGAACACTGGGACGGTCTTTATGGTGGTAACGATGAATTTAAGAGCTTTTCCATTGCTTTGTTGAGCGCGTTCTTGGACATCCTGTGGGATGTGACGAAGGAGGAGACCAGGTATAGCAGCTACTGGGGCGGATTCTACGATTGATTTCACGAGATTTTGAGGTTCTAAGCATTGCTTAGTGGAAGCGTTCTTCAACATGTCATGAGGCTGGAGGGAGGAGACCAGGTACAACAATACTGGGATGGCTACACGGGCCTGGTAACAGATTGATCAAGAACAAGACCAGGTACAACGGCACTGGCATATTGCAACTTGGTGGCTTTAGCGTTGATGTATTTTATGTTCCGTTTGCGATTTGAGGTTTCCAGAGTGTAGGTATTCGATGACTTTTATATTGCTTTCCTGTTTGCTTCGTTTCGAATGCGATATTTGCCGAGGTACCTTTTACAGCGAGCAAAAGCCTAGACTTCTCCCCTGGGTGCAGAAACTCCGATTGTCTTCAAAAAGGTATTGAGATAATGTACTAGACGGCGAAGCCGTCCACTTGTAAGTTTCGGGTTGTCAGCAACTTCGATGCCTGCAACAGGAGCTCCCTTCAGCTCGCCTTCAATGGGGTCCAACTCCGCATTTATTTAAGCTATGGAACAATCCCGTAGATAGAATATGTTGAGAACTTCATCACCTACAATTTTGCTCGCAACAAACATGTACAGACCTTTACCTTCGGAAATATACGGTAGCTCACCAAAGGCCCTGAGTATTATAGTCCTTCACTAGTCTTAAATGGGCGTAGGCTCCCTTTTAGCGCTATACTGATCGTAAATTTCTGGAGTAGGATCATCCAAGCAAACGACGATGCACATCAGCGATACAATTTTCAGATTCGTTGCCTTCAGCTCAACAACTTTGATTTTGCGCCAGTTGGGACAGCAATGCTGCAAAGAAATGCTCACGTGTGACACGTGACGCTAAGCTCCGCCCCTGATATAAGGCAAACATGAGGCCGGTAAAGTTACTTACGATGACTGCTGCTTTCGGTCATACATTATGGATTCATTCCCATCGTTTATGACACATTACGCTCAAGTCCGCTCGAGCTTTCACCGCTTCTCCATTTTTGCTGTCGTCCTGATCGGTAACATCAAGATCGCATTCCTAGGGCGTTTGTCCCTTAGACATCAAGCTCATGTACTAAGAGCAAGCATCCCTTGGTTCATGCCCGATCTCTTTACAGCTATCGGAGAAGACCGAGTCGATGTTTTCCACGCATGTTGAAGCTTTACATGGCCGTAGCAATGGCATGAAATTCGTGCCCCTTGGCATCTGTACTTCTACCCTTTTTCGGTAAGTCAGTCATTCGGTCTCTACTTTTGCTTCGGAGTAGTTGCGCCGGGCTTTTACCGTCCTTTTCATGGCAGTGTAAATGGATCACCCCAAATATCAAAGCAAGAGGGATAGCTTTGATTGGGGTTTCTGTACGGTCTACGAATAGCCTCGCTTTCCTCGAAGACTATTAAACATTCGACGTCCCTCTATACCCTCTTGCAGCTCATCTCATACAAGTATCTTCCTATATATCCATATCAGATAACAAAGCTCTTTGTATTGCACAATCTCCGTCTTGCAAAGATATCCATACAATATCCTCCTCCTTACAACAGGATCCACCAATATCAAGATCACTCCTCTCACGATGTCGAGCTACTCTGGTTCTTATTACTCCTACCCATCAACCTCGAGTACCAATCATGGCGGCTATCGTTCTTCTAAGGGTCGCCGATCAGGTGGCTCCGCGCCACCCACCACGCAAGCAGCATATGGAGGAGTCTGGTATTGTTGCAAATGCAAAGGCTACAGTAGTGTTTACAATGAGCCACGATGCGGCCATTGTAACCATAGGATGTGTGACTGGTGCGCCAAGTAGCTGGCTTAGGCCCATCGGAACACATCGATCGAGGGGGAGACGATGGGTCAATGTGGGCAATACGGACGAAAGCACGCTGGGATAGATCTGTAAGACCGACACTGTTGGCTTTGGAAATTTGAGCGTTGCTTCTTGCATGCATTGTTCAGCGCGTTGTGTGATTCGATGGAGGGAGAGACCAGGTACAACATTACTGGCAAGACTGCAGGACGGAGGTCAAAGTGGTCAAGACAAGACCAGTTTACAGCAGCACTGGCACCCTCACCACAGGGTTTCGAACCCGGCATCAATGATATTGGACGGTTCAGCAGTTTTTGATTGCATACTTTGTTTCAGCTTTACTCGGGGTCGGCACAATCTTGCTTCTGGGTTTCAGGCAGCGCTGTTGTTTTGGTTCTATTTGAATGTTTTTCTTCCCCAGGAAGTATGATCTTTCCACTATGTAGAGGTAGTAGCCCATCTTTTCTTATAGCATAGCAAATTCAGATCCTTATAACAACACTACCCAGAACACAAAGCCGGGTGCTAAAGCTCAGAAATATTTGTCCTTTCCAACACGATCCAGTGTCTGCAATGAAAGCTGTTAAATGGACTTCTCTTTGGCTGTGGGTCTGTAGGTGATGGCTCACAACGCTTCTGGTGGCCTTGGAAACAGCATTACTCCGCAGAGAATTATGGCACCCCTTCACATTACACTATGAAGTCACTCACAACTTCTACAACAACAGCTTTGTCTGCAGAATGTCATTTCAAAATATGTGTAGACATATGCAGCAGCATTCTGAAAGACTCCGAGCGATGCACGCCTAGCTCATCTAGTACTGATCGGGCGTAGTAGACTTTGTTAGCGCTATATCAAGCGTAAATCTCCGAGGTAGTCATCTACGCGGACAACAATGTACAACAATTAATTAACTATGAATCTCCTCATGGTGAAGTTTGCGAAGAGTACACGTGAATACGCGTCTACGTGGAAAGTTGCGCTGCGCCTCTATTGATCGAACGGCGCCGGTAATTGGAACAAGGCGAAATTGAACCCCAGCTCAACAGGTGAGTGTTAAGTGACTCCTCCGCCCTTCGGTCATCTCGATCATGAACTTCATTTTAATGACGCATAAGACAGTGCTGTTGCTAAATTGATGGTTGGTCCACGTATTGACCGCTTGCTAATTCCACAGTGCTTTGACTTGTTATTTTTGTAAGGTATGCATATCAGGCAAAATGGGCTTGGTAGCGAAGCTGTACATGCCTCGGACTCAGAATTCAGCCATTTGTCAGGAAAGAATTGAATGGTCCCATTTCTTAGACTTCACGGCTTCGCATAGGCGCAGTAATTGTCCTAGTTCACCTGATGTCTAATTTTCCACTCGCTGCTGCATTCTCCTATCATTCATATTCCAATAGGCAAAATGTTTGCTCTTGGCTTCTGATGACCGTTACTTTTTCGTCCCAAAAGGCGAGCTGTTCGGTCTCTACAAATAGTCACGTTGGGGCGAGCATATGATGATCATAGTGGCAGTGTTACAGTGGAGATGGTTTTCGTACGGTAAGAGTGAGCAGAGGCCGTTGAAGTGGATGACCTGTATGGTCTGCGGATTGCCTCACTTCTCCAGACTGTTATAAAGATGGCAAAGGTTCCTCTGCTCTTCGCTCTTCAGTCTACAAGCATCTCCCCTTATACAGAAGACCTTACAAACACAACTCCGGTTTTCTACATCAACACTCCAAGGACTCTCCGAGATTTGCCTCCCTTTAAAACACTTGAAACGACGATCCATCTGCACTATGCCTTCTAAATCCTCCCGCTCAGCACGCAGTGGCTCCTCTCGCCACCATGATGCCTCCAAAGGTCAACACTACGAGTCCAATTACTACAAAAGCAGCTCTTCTCACGGCGACCGTTACTACGAGGAGCCATGCAACAATAGAGGGATGTACTTCTGCTGCAAGTGTGGTACAGGCATCAATACAAGTCTTTCAACAGGCTGTGTCAGTTGCGGCCACCACTGCTGTTCCTATTGCCAGAGATGAATGGTAAGAAGCAGAAAGCAAGGAATGGAGCGAGGAGGAGAGCAGTGGACTACACCGTACGGGAACAACTACAGCACAGAACCCAGAACCCAGAACCCAGAACCCAGAAGCCCAGAAATCCAGACCCTACATTTCCAAATCACGACATTCAAGCCCTGCAATTCAGCGTTTCATTTCCCCACATCATTTCAACAACTAGAACGACTGCTATATCGCGCGAGGACCCCCACAGGCCCTCATCTCCTCGTCATATTCCTTACTTGACGTTTGCTATTGTTGGTGCTCAATTTTACATGTACGATTAGCTAGATAGATCATTCCTATATTCAACTCGTCACACGCACTTGACCTTGCCTTCAATAGACCAATTATGATATGATCCCATACCGGTTCCTTGCACTTACAAAGATAAAAGACCAGTAGGCTGAGTGGAGCAGTGCTTGGAACGTGTGTTGAAAGGCGCTGAGTCTCAACTGGTCGTCTCTATGTAGTCGCGATGCGGACGTTTAAGGACAACTTTGGCGCAAAAGTTGATTAACAAGCCTGGAACGGCCAGTTCTGGTGCAATCGGCCGTCTCTCTGTCTAAAAGTACGTCTAAAAGTACAGTATTTGAGTAAAAACACGGCGCTGTCCTTGCCTGACTCCATGTACACCGAATCTAATTTGCAGTCCCATTCGTACGTCCCAGACCGCTTTCCAAGTCTACCTCGTTCCCACTAATTGTACGAGCCTTCTCATATGGACTATAGTCATGCCTCATTTCCACCTCCCCAGATGCAGCAGTATCACTTCGATGCCGCCGCCGCCTGCGCCTCCGCCTTCTGTGTGTTTTCTCCGCATCCACCTCTTCTGGAGGTTGGATTCCTGCTTCTCGCCGCATTCGTTGAACAACAGGACCCATGGCAAATTGGCTATCGGGTGCATCATGATAGCAGCAAGGGCTGTATCTGATTGGTAAAAACCAGTCATACCAGTGTTCTCCCATTACAGTCTTGAAGTTCTGATATGGCCCTAAATCAAATGGGTTCTCTCCGGGCTTTGTGTGAAGAATGGCGAACGTTCTGACTGCACCGGCAGCTTGATCACTAGATGGGTTCGAGCCCTCCGGGACTTGCTGTGTGGAGTATGAGATGGTTCGGAATCTAGGTGGTGTTTCTGGAAGGCTTGGCATGTACAAGGCCAACGTCCAGACGATAGTCTTGCGGGACAAATTCTCAATGGTGCTGGAGTTTATGAGTACGAATTGGAGAGAGCTACCAGTCATTCCGATAGTGAACATGCCGAATAGTGCGGCTCTAAACAAATATGAGTTATATGCTTGGTGCAAGGAGTAAAAGTCTACTTACAGACATAGAGCGACGAGCCAATGGATATTGATGGTGTTGGTCTGCGATCCAAAGTCAGCCTGATAGCTTTCACGACGTTGAAATAGGCTTTGTTCAAGGCGAGACATAGGTCTTGAGACTGGGCTTCCGTTCCCAGCCGTGTTGCTGCCTGCATCGAGCTGCAGCCCGCGCAGCCTCATCCTTGATGTTTGGGTGTAGTGGGGCAAATTCATGATACAAGTAGAATTCCATACCTTTCTCTTGTACTCTGCAAAGTAATATGCCGTAACTATAAGGCTGAAGATACAATAGACCGCGGTCGAGGCCACGAATTGAACAAAGAACTTGAAGGACGTCTCAGAGACCACGCCGCCGACCCTAGAAGCCATTAGCGCTGTTCGCTGCAAGTTCCATCGCTATGCAAACTTGCAAGACACTTTCAACAATGTCTTGAAGATGCCACGGCTGTGGCGTGCACTCTGGAGCACTTACCATGGGCAAAAATGGTCCATTTTGCGTGTGCACCGGTCGATTTCGCTGCAGTGGTGGGCTCTATCCGGCTTATAGTTTAGGCATTTTGAGCACCATATAGGTCGACCGTCTCCTTGACAAACGAATGCATCTTTAGTGATAAAGTCTCTTATGCTAGGCGCCAGCTGTGTCGTCGCGCTCCCTGGGGAACCTTCATAAATGTAGGCGTTGCTGGCCGAATCCCTGTTGCCTTCACTCATATTCTTAGAATTGTCGCTGTCTTTCTTGCTATGTTCCTTTCTACGCCGTTGCATTCCCCTTGCCTTGTGCTCTTGCTGAGCGTACCATTGCGGGCCGCGCGGTACATAGCCGGGATTGTATGTGACGGTGAATAGGAGGCGAAAGTAGGTAAGAGCCATGAGTAGAAGAAGAGTGGAGTACAAGACCAGAATTGCAATGCCTGCGCCATGTCGTGGAGTATGGAGAGAGGGAGGAGGGTTGATGAGGTAGTTGGCTGTTGTTTCAATGAGCAAGGGTAGATTTTACGTCCATAGGTCTTCTCTCACCGCATATGAGCACTATCACCACCCAGGTCGCATATCCTGTGATTCCAATGAGTACAAGTGGAATGATCCGGGACACCCAGAGGTTGGCTGCTGTCTTATTGAACCGAGCCTGGTCCATTGAAAGATACGTAGGGCTTGGCGGTAAGCCCTCGAATGTCAGCAATCCATAGAACAGGACCTTCTATAAGACGATAGGCCTTGATCAGGGTGATATTTTGATTTGGAAGGGCTATAGTCATAATCATGCCGATGTGTCCTATGGTACCAGAGTTCAGCTTCTCGGGCCACCTAATTAGTGAAGCGGCATGATGTAGAAACCTAAGCTAACGGTTACATACATAAATTTCACTAGCGTGGATATCTATACGCCAGAAGCGCTAAGCGCCGAAGGGCGACGAACCGTCCCTCGATTCTCGAGACTCAAAGTCTTGTCTCTTCTTTCAGTACCTTGAAGAATCCAAGCACATTTGTCGTCATACAATTATAGTGGGCCAGTGACAGCGGGGAAATTATGCTATGATTCCGACTGCTTACCTTCAATGTGAACCAGGCAAAGAAGGCGGCTAGAAGTTAGCTTGAAGGTTTTCTGTAGTACTGACAAGCATCATCTCATGATCATCACTCATACTTCGCGGACTTGCGGTGGGTCTACTTTGTTGGAGCGGTGTGGTCTCAATGTTTTACTATCAGCAACGCTGCCTCTTCAGACTTTTATTCCGTGACGGGGATGGCTATCTGGACGCTCCCGGGGGCAGCACGGAAACCAGTAATATCACTATACAATGAACGATCAATCGTTGCCCCCGAGCTAAAGCTCTACGCTCAGCCACGCTCAAGTAACCTCAACGAATAATCTTGGTGTCCGATCCGAGGGTAGCGGGGGCGAAGCTCTCATCCTTGATGCAGTTTTGCTCCTCTGACGATCGCCCAGCAGGTCCTTGCGACAGTCCAATCCCATCAAAGTCAGGCTGAAGAAGAGATAGTGTCCTCATTACCGCAGACCTTACGGGTGCCAAGGTCGAAGTCGATCAGAAAGGCTCTCCTATCAAGTCGAAATACCCATGGTCCCCAGCGAATTGTTGAGCCTTACTAGTATGCTAGGATTTGATAGATATCTGCTTGGTGTTACTTTGGGTGGTGCCGTTGGGCTATCGATCAGACAGCAGCGCTCGCTCGCTAAAAAATCTATATCCTACCAATAGAGCATGCTGTAGCTAGCTCGAATAATGATTTATGGTGGGACACATTTGTTCTACTACGCCCTCCCGTATCGGCCGGAGCTTGACGGATATGCCATCGAGTATTGCGGTCATTCGGTCCGGACTCAATAAGCACAATACAGCGAGCCGTGAGATAAGCACCGATTGACTTCAGTGGCCACCAAGGCCTTGCCCTCTTACTTCGCCTGCCCTTCACCGCGCTCTCTGTATGACATTAAGGTGAACTCGAAATCTTGGAAGTCAATGGCGGGAATCCGTATAGAAATCGGGAGCCTTGAAGCCGCCTGGGTTGCGATCCTTCAAGAATATATAACCCAGCGGACACCTGCATGGTAACATGCTCTGTACAGCTCATCGTTTCAAAGTCGGACAAAGTCAATCGCCTTAGAACTACTCTACACTACTGGTAGTCAATACTTGTTTCCCTCTCATACAAGATTTACCACTCCCGCACCACAAATATCAACCTATCAATCGCATTCATGGAGCAGATCCCGCTGAAAGAGCACAGTCGTGGCTGCCAAGGACGCTATAACCAGCCCGCATTAGTTGGCGAAGCTGTCCATTCTCTGAAAATTGAGCATTATCCAGGTCTGCCGCGCGCATCGTAATATGAGATTATTGACTCAAGATCGGATAGACATCGGTGCTCTGCCCCAGTCGAGACCCGCCTGGTATTGCCCAAACTGCGCGACTGGTCCTTACAACACAGAAATCGACGAGCATTGCCCTAACTGTGGTCGTAAGCGCTAGCGCACTATAGGAAGGCGTTGCGGGTTCTAAGGATGATGGGTCACTAGTGCTTTGGAGGATGAGCAGTTCTAATGGGGTCTTTTCATTCGATATTGACAAGTCATTTGTAGTAGCGGAGATTTTAACACTCTTTTTTTTCTTATGTTCATGCTGGATAACTACTTTATCTGTTAGGCCTTCTAAGAAATTGAGAATGCCATTCCGTCTGATTGAAACATCGGTCGTCTGCTCACGATCTACAATACAGTTGGTTACCAGCGATTTCAATAGCACTGCAGTACTTGAACGGTATGTAGTGTGTAACTTTTAGCATTCGTCTCATGCACCTAGGATTTCAGTAACAGAGTTCCAACGTGCTTTAATTTTGGGGTGAATACCACTCACGGCTTCCATGAGGGCCTACCAATCGTACTCGATTGTCAGTCAAAGCTAGCCAATCTTTGCGTGCGGACCCACATCATCTTCAAGCTTATTGTATACATGTCACAAGACCACGTTGGGATCCGAGTAGAGGGAATGCTATGACTAGAAAATAGGGCTGCATATTGTGGCTATGCTCCGATGAAACCCACGTTGCTAGCGGGAAGAGAGCGCTGACTTGTTAGAATCTCGGAGGACATTCCCATAAGGTACATAAGTGGATCTGATCGCTAGACCTTATGAGGCGTATGGCTCTAGAGTTTCCTTGCTAGTGAAGATACTAGTATGTCCATAGAAGAAAGCTCTAAGCCTCCCAAAGACTGTCACACCGACCAATCCCACGGATCACTAAAGTCTGCGCAAGTCTAAGCCTCTCTAGTGTCCTCACACCGATATGATACGTCATCCGGAGTCGAACCCTGGATAGTAGGTCAGAATCCGTCTTTTGCAGGGAACATGTCGCTAGATAATGATTACAGCATGCATAATAATAGCGATTCTCCTATAGAGCTGTTAATAGGCCTTTTCCTTTTACAGTAATCGCCATTGTTGCTCTTTGTCTCCCTTGTCAAAGGACACCGTAGATCTCTAATGTTTCTAGCCAAATATACCAGGAGCCAATTAATGTTTTCGAACATTCCCTGAGCCCGATACATTATCAATCATTAGATACAAGTCGCTAACACCGAGAACCGTTCTGCTCCGCCATTGCATTGACCACTGTTCTCACGCCTCGTTCTTGACAGCAATATTGTACTGATGAAGGGAAATGTCAAGCTTGTTCTCTCGGGCAGGCCGTGAGATGACAAGCAAAGCCCCTTCAGGGCGTCGCTGTTCCACGAACATCAATGTTGAAGGAAGCGGTGTAAGAACCTTTCAA
This sequence comes from Stereocaulon alpinum, assembly GCA_018257865.1. Classification (NCBI taxonomy): domain Eukaryota; kingdom Fungi; phylum Ascomycota; class Lecanoromycetes; order Lecanorales; family Stereocaulaceae; genus Stereocaulon; species Stereocaulon alpinum. Next base: position 81,756 of record JAEUBA010000074.1, read on the forward strand.
GTACTTCGTAAAGCCTAAGGATAGTCCTCGCTGATTTTCATATAAGAAGACGCAAATCTCCTCAGAGATTCCTTCAGAATGTATCTCGACAGTATATGATTCTGTGACAAGAATTCCCAAGACATCATAGATTCAACGACATTCCAGATCGCTAAGGTAGCAATCTGCTTTCAACATCAACACGTCTTAGCAGCCTTTCGAACGCAATCAATCCCATGGCACCACCACCCCCGCCTCCGCCACCTGGAACGACCCACTGGTACTGCGGCCACTGTCATAACGGACCCATGTCAAACCGCTTCGATAACGCTTGCAATTTCTGCTTCTTCGCCAGAGACAGTTCGGCTCAGCACGTTCGTCTCTAGCAATGTATCTCACGCATCTCACCAGCCGTTTTCTTAACCTTTTTTCTGTGTTATGTTAAGAGATTACATGGACATCACCAGTCGTGGAAGAAGACATTCTACCTTCCTACCATCTTCAGACGGTTGCTCGTAGAGCGTGGGAACCGTGCCTTGCATTACCACTCAACACCTTCTTTCACCATAGAAGTCACCATCGTTCATTTCTTCACAGCCCCACAGCCACGGTGGAGGCCACACGACCAACATATTGCTTCGATGTATTCTCCGCGCTAGTCAACTCAACAGAGAAGCGAAGGACCATGTCCAATCTCACAAATCTCCAACGGGGGAACAAATGCAACAGGGCTATACATTGTCGATCAATGCGTTTATCTTCCTGTTCCATAGACAAACTCAGGGCAAATATGACGTATCCAATAACAATTCTATATTTTTTGCACTTATCGATCTTCCTTGAGTGTAAGAGGCTCATTGCTTTGTATGCAAAGGCTATCCATCCATGTAGGTCTTGAAATCCTCGGGAATTCAAAGTCAGAACCAACTTTCACTTGATGGGCAATGTAGTCGTTCTTAGCAAGGGAGAAACACGATGGGGCACTTTACCCCTGCAGTATCAGATAAACGCCTTGACGCGCGCTAAATGTTATCTTGAAAGCTAAAAAGGAAACGGAAAGAACTTCCGATTGTCATGTAATCTTCATGCTCTTGACGACTCTCCATCACACGACATTGACGACACTTCTTTGGGGCAGCGCGGAATATGTAAGGCTTTTATAGACCGCCCCATATTTGGGTCCTGCACAGCCATGCAAAGGCAAATGAAGGCCCCGATGGCCGTTAGAGCGTACGGCGGTGAGTTACGGCTCGCTCTAGACCGAAGAACAGAACACAATCTCTCAAGCTTTGGTGTGGCTCTATTCATCGCTCATGCTAGTCGACTGCTTCAATGACGTGAATGGACCCTGTAGATCAAGGCCAGGTCACACGATCGGTCAGGTTTCTGGGATCGAGCTTCGTCTCATGCGGATCCTTCTTCTCGGTGCCCTTCCTTGAATGCCTCTCTTTCGAGACAGTAAAGCTGTTCCCATGGTCCTGAGTGATGTATTTTGCCTCCTCCCCTTGAGGCTATGCTTGATTCTTTCATTATGGCATAGCATATGTACCTCGAATCAGATCTCATTCGAGTCAAAGAATATTCTGCAAGACGAGGCGAGTTCGGCAATCTTCCGAGATGACGTGAAAGCCCGTAAATCATCATGGATGTTCTCATTGGAGCATCGCCACCTTCCATAGAAGATCCGTTAGCTGGCCGACCTATGTACCCTGCCAATGAAAGGGACCGCTATTGTGGACGCCGGATTGCTATGCGGTTTCACGATGGCTTCTCCTTGTGACATTAGTAGCGTTGAACCTGGTTATGCGCTACTCGAGCATGAGTTACCGTGCACTGGGTTCCTTTCGTCACTGAACCAGGGCTGATGTGCGCGAGATCTTCAAAAGTCTAACATTGCATCTCGTCCTTTGACTCCCTGGGTAGGCCGTTATCAGATAGGTAGTGTGTGCTACGGGGAATGACTCTGCATCTCCGTCGCCCTCGTGAGCGGTCAGTCTTCGATTGCCAATACAATCAGCTACGGCTCCATTCGCTACGCAAGACGGTCACGCAACCGCATCCCTTGGTGAGAAGGAGTGCAGATCACGACGTGGAATGAGTGCTGACTTATGCATCATGGGACTACTTGAAGCTTCGCTACATCCCTCCGGCCCTACGTTCATCAAGTCAAGTAGTGCAAACACTCGCCTACGAAGTTTGCGCGATTCTAGGATCTTCATTCTTCAGGACTGGATGGGATCGACCGCCCTTGATGCCTTGTTGTACGTCAAGTCGATAATATGCCTTTTTATGAGTACTTCCTGCTTCTTTCCCAGCCCCAGATCGTCAGCTGAGGACACCTCAGGTTTACCGCCCTTAGAGCGGTTGACAATATCCGGTTACCTCCTAGTTAAGTATAAAGACCCAGCGATAACCCACTGATCTAACAGTGCTTCTAACGTAATTTTGTCCGTGCTGAAAGTCTTCAAGTTATTGGTCACTGACCAGCCACGAAGTTGTCACCTACTACCTAGCTGAGATCTTGTCCGAACGCATTTCACGGCCACACTCCTCTCGACCGTTACCGCCGCTATGACAGGCAAGAGATCAGCCTGAGCCAGCCATCACTTACTTACCAAACGCTCTACCTTGTCAGCATCTTGTTGTCCCAGTCAACTCAAGCTGATAAGGTTTGTGCGTATGATTCGACCCACAAGCTCCAGGCTAAGACGGATTCCATTTTACGGTCAAATTGTCTACACTGTCTCTTCATTCACAATGTCTACAAAACCGCCTCAGTCTGCGAGCGATCGCTCCCCCCAGAGCAATATCAAAAATGGCCCGTCGAGTGCTGCTCCACAGACGGCCAACCATACCCAGCGTACCCCGGCTACTCGGGCCCATACGATTCTGTCTAGTTGGTACTGCTGCCAATGTAATCACGGTCCTTTGAGCACAGAGACCGACCCCAGCTGTATCAACCTCATCAATGGTCGCCCTTGCGGCCACCGCTGCTGCTACTTTTGCAGACTGGACGCGAACCCTGTGGTTCCCGAACCGGCAGACTTCACAAGAAGGGAACATGCATAGTCAACTTTACATCCAGCTTTCTTGGCTATTGACGTGTTTAAGTAGAAAGCTGACGTCGAACCAAGGCTCGCAAGATACTGAGTGCTCCTTACAATTTGTTTGAGATGTTTCTTTGTACACGATGTACTCTCCTCCTGATCCTTTCATATCCGTCAATGTTCATGTTCAACGATAGTTCTATTTCTTTCATGTCTTCACATTTCCATTTCGATTCGTAGTCGTCGTCAACTCCGTTGATCTTTACTACTCTGCTACAACTCAAGTCAGGGCAACTTCGATGGGGGATCGGACGAGCATTGTATCGCGTTCATTGTCTCTTCAACATTAAGCCTCATTCTGTAAATGCGTCTACAGCTCATGGCCTAATCCTGAAGCTGAGTTTGCAGTACTTTTCAATCCAAGTTAGTAAAAACCTCTAGCCTGATATTCTCTTAGATCATAACAATATCTCTAAGAACGTTGTCCTGCGTTATTAGTGAAAAGGATTCGGGAACTTATCAACGAAAGTCACAATCGTGGATGACGGTTGAGCGGCGACAGATCTTCCTATGCCCTATTCGTAGTGATTGCCTTTGCGAAACAGCAATGGAAAAATCACTCAATGATCAGCTGTTCTCTAGAAACACCTGTGGCGCCTTCTACCGTGTATCAAATGATCGCTAGAGCTTGCGAAGTGAAAGGCGTGGGAAGCAGTGGCCTTGGCAATGCGTAAGGCTGCAATGGTGGCTGTGTCGACGCCTTGTTTTGCGAAGTCTTACCGAAATCAGTACACATGCTACCTTTAACCTCGACACCGTCTCCGTCTTCTGACAAAGCGCAGGCGATTGAGTTCGCAATTAGCTTTTAGGGTTATTTCTAAGATCGTTCCTGCAGCTGGCGAGCCGGCAATGCAATGTGACGCAAACCCAATGTTACCAACAAACAGCTCTCGGAGCAACCTAACAACAATTGAGAATACTAAAACATGTCTTCACAATGTCAAGTAATCTGGGGTTTGAAAATGGCCGTGGGGTAATCCGTTGCCTTCCAAGGCTTCACTTTCGAAGCGTCAGCACAGCCGCTTTGCCTGTTAGTTTTGTTCGGTCAGTGAGGCTCCCTAAAGCAGCTTCATACATTCTTGACTCACAACTACTGGCCACTCTCGTTATAATCCAGGTAAGCCCTTAGACCAGTTGACCGACTGATAGGCTAATTCGAAAGAAACCTTGGACTCATAGACGCGGTGGCTATTTTTGCAATGCTTTCGTCACAGACCAAGTGTACTCGCTTCACACCTTACTTAGTTTTGGAATAAGTACGACGGCGATGCCGACGTCCAGGCTCCTGGCCGGTTGCCCTTCTCGAGGGTCATAGAATGACAGCGTAGGGCCTCGAGAGGCACTGCTTCATCACCGGGTTCCATGGACTGAACGGTCAAGCTCTGTCAAACGGGGCCCACAATTGTGGAGGACTGCCTCAGACATCTTTCTATAAGAAGCCATGTACGCTCTCACGAGTATAAGCCCGGCACAGGATTATCATAACCCATCCGATAGTGATAAACAAATTATACATTGTCATTTTCACAGCAACTTTAAATCTCTACACGAGCTTCGGAGTCCACAGCAATTTATTCCATTCTCTATCTTACCAACTTTCGACAACAAATTCACCATGACATACAACTACAGTCCGTTCCCTCAGTGGTGGTGCGGATGGTGCCCCAAAAACCAAAGCGGCCCGATGACAATTGGCTCGGATAGTCATTGCTATACCTGTGGTCGTAAAAGGGATGCATATTCCAATCCACCACCACCTCCAAAATCATCACGCAGTAGTCGTCGTTAGTAGCTTCAAGCACGACTTCGCTTGAAGTGATCTCGACATTTGTACGTCCTATAGTAACATCCTATTCTCCCATTTGATGACTGTTGACGACTTCACAAGCACGGAATCCCCTGCGCCGATCAAACGTGACAGAGAACGAGCATGAATTCAACACAGAAACCCTTGTCGGCCATGCGCACGACAACCAACACAGAATGTTCCCAACACCACTACTTCGTGTATTCCCAGTCTTTTGGTTACTGTCATACATTGCAGTAAATCACGAGGAAATGATGGCATCTCTTTGGCGTCTCTAACGGCATTTATGTACTTGCACCTCCACTGCTGTTTGTATTGATACTTAGCAATGTATTGAGTCTGGGACTCTTCCGAGCAGGCATCATTACCATATTCATTATTGTCTTGTGACTGGTCCTTTGTCTTGTACGAGTAGATGGAATTCCGAAGCTTGCGCCGAAATGTATTTCTCCCTGGTGTAATGCCAACTCTACCTTGTGAACTCTCCTTACTCCTGTCGGATCTGGCGCTGTTGCACCTTGTTACACTCTTCTACTATGTTTGCCACGTTGCCTGTGCCTTCGATATTCCTTTAACCATCTTCAATGATGATTATCAACACGCGACGAAGTGGACGTATTCGCGATTAGCAAGACCGAGGCTGCCACGGTGGCGCAGTGCCCCAGGCAATCACGAAAACCCATGATCACCTCTCTCCCGACCGGCAGTACCCACCCACTCCCGGAAGATCATGCAAACCTCATATGCGAGATTGGGTTCCAATTGCTGCAAGCTATCCGGCGGAAGGCTATCCCCGTGGGCAGGTTTCTACCAATGGTCCGCCGCTGATTCAATCCGTTTGCGCCCTACTTACTGTACCGAGTCAGAACATCCCTTCCACAATGTCAGTCTACGGAATCAAGGTCCGAAAGCGCTCTCTAGTGAGAAAGGTTGAGACTGCCGTAGATGGCCTGTTTTAACTTCTTCCGTTAACGCCAAATACGCTTTCAAATAACCTATATTATTCTGGTCGTAGGAACGTGAACTACCTATACCTTCAATCTCTTACTTGGTTTTAGGAAGCGGCATTCTAATCAGGTGATTATAGTTTGCGGCAAAAGACACTGCGCGGACCTGGTGATATTAAGGCATTGAATCTTGTACTCCCCCATCACAATCAACCACCCCGGAAGCTTCACTTTCCAGACACTATGTGTTCAAAACAACATCAAAGTCCCCGGTTGCTCTCCGCGTTGTATCTGCCTCGTTCACGGGTTATCGGGTGACTGGTCTTTCCTAGGAGAAATGCCTCTTGCATAGACTCCTGCCTGCTGTTCGATTCCGGTGACTTCCCTGGACCCGGTGTTGATGGCTTTCCTTATCACCGTCACGAAAACGGCAATCCGCCCAAATTTATATACTTCCTTCTCAGAGACGCATAAGAAGAGAATGACATGCACATTACATGAATCAAATTATGTTTGCCTAGAAGCTCCTCAGTACATAATGTTGAGAATACAGACTGACCATCAGCAAACCGTCCATCGGCGCAATCAGCAATCTTTCTATCTTTCACAAATTCCAGCAACTCCTTCTATTTCCGCATTCGAAAGACTCCTCTTTAGAGTCTAGCTTTGTAAAAGATCGCATCGCCAATGTCTAGCCACCATCACCACTACCATCACGCCCAATATCGCTTTCCACCACATTGGTTCGAATACGCACCCAGACCCCAATGGTTCTGTGGTCACTGTTCTAAGCCTGATAATGGCCCAATGACTATCGGTCTCCATAAACACTGCTTTAACTGCCAGCGAAGACGAGATGTCTATTCGAGACCTCCGCCTCCTCCTCCCAGACACAATAGTCGCATAAATCATTACTAGCGCAACTTTGGGCGTTGTTGGGCTTGGCTTTGATGTTCAGACGCTTTCGCTGGATCGCTGTACAGGGTGTATCGTGAATGCAGGATACTGGGCAACGGCGAATAGTGCATTCGCGACTGAGAACCTAGCTATCTTGAATCAACGAACAATACACGGCAAACAATGGGACCATAGAAGACCAATTCAGTACGCACATTTTCTTTACCTCGTGGTGTTCGTATTAAGCATCATGCTCTTTCCATGTCTTCCGAAGAGCCATACGTATAATCTCACGGCTGATTCATTCGTGCAGAACGACAACGTCAAAAAATCGCTGACCTATCCATTACAGCATTCGATACCTGCACTTCAATCAAGAGATTCACCTTCTGCATCATTAGTCATCCTTCATCCTAATGTTCGCTTCCAGTAAATCATTGCCAAGCTATCTTCATCTCCTCCACCTTCATCTCATAACCCCAAAACTTCCTCACCACGCCACTCCAAAACCTCCCAATCAAAGACTCACCCACAACCACCAACATGACGCAACACCAAACCTCATGACCGCTCCAACCGCTCCCATTGCCCCCCCCCGCCGCGCGGTCTCTCGCCCCCGAAAACAAGGCAACTAGGCTCCAACAGTCCCCCCTCCCATTTGCCTTCTGCCTTCTGCATGCGACCCAAACTCTCCCGACAAGACAAAGGACGAACTCTACACCGCACGGTTTTTTCGCTTTCACCTATCATCTCTCACCTGTCAAAATACTCACGCCCGCCCGATACGGTCAAGTCCACCTCTCCGTAAACCCATACCCTTCTCTCTCTCTCGCGGACTTTTCTCGTCTGATTCATACCGCATCCTCATTTTCGTCCCCAATCCCCTTCACCTAAACTCAAAGCCACCCTCAAACTTAATTCAACGAACATACTGCGCCCGTCCTCATTCTCGTTCCCTCCCCCCATCACCCAACCAACCCTCAAACCAAACACAAACCAAACACGTACACCTGCGCCCGCCCTCAACCTCGTTCTCGGTCAAGCCCAACCTAAGCCAAGCCAATCTAACCGGTCAGTCTTGGGCGCAAGGTAAGGTGGATGCGCATTTGTAAGCGGTGAAAGGAAAGGGCGTTGTTGCGAACGGTGAAGGGAAGGGATGCGGAGGGGTGACGTTAGGTTAGGGTGGTTAGCGAGAATGGGGCAGGGCGGAAGTCGCCTGTTGTTGCCTTGTGGGGCTCTGCGCGGTGAAGGGAAGGAGTTGGCGAGGCGCTTTTCGCACAAGTTTGTGTGGAATGGTGAATTTGGTTTTCTAGACGGTGTAGATGGTTGTGGGCAAGATGACGCCTTCGCTATGCTGGAATCTATTTTACGTGCAGTGGGGTTTTTACGATGAAGCATCGAAAACCAAACTGACGCCATCGTCGCCAGCCGTGACGATTCTATTGCCATTACCACCCTGTACGAACCCCAACACGCCTCCACCTTCACCGTCGCCTCTGTGTCCTCTCCATTCTTTGACGAGACCTTGTCCACTAGCTGCTGTACCACCTCTTGTATCCCATCTTCTGACGGCTCCATCAAGGCCACAGCTCGTTAGTAGATAGCCTGTAGGACCGGCGAGGAATTCTACTTTCACGACTGCGAATTCTTCATGCGCTTCCCTTATATGCCTGCGTACGGCGAATCTGTGCGCCGTATCGAAGAGTACTATGCTGGAATCTACACTGCCAGCCGCCAGTAGCGTAAGCGGCGGTGCGCTGAAAGCGAGCGTCTCGACGCTATCGCCTTGTGCTTGTAGAGAAGCGAGAATCTGTCCTGCTTGCCCTGAACTCGCCGTATCTGGACCTCCGGCTTTCTTGCCTCCGCCACTTTTGTTCTTTGCTCCTCCTCCTTTTAAGCCCTGCGTAGCGGAGCCAGATGTAGCTGCTCCTAGCCTCGGTAGTCCTACAACGCGAATCATACCGCCTGCTCCGCCTACTACGGCGAATGCACCGCCTGGAGCGACGGCGACGCTGTAGAGGCCTCCTTCGACGGCGAAGCGTTGGTCTTCGGTTGTTAAGCCTACGACGGCTTGGCTGCCTGCACTGCCGATTACGCCTGCTGCGGAAGCTTCGCCGAATGGGTCCCAGACGTAGAGGCTGCCGTCTTCGCTTACTGTAGCTAGTAATTTGCCATCAGGCGTCCAGGCGCCTGCTGTACATGGTTGTGTGTGGAGGAAGTATGTTTGTTGTAATTGTAGTGGGGTCGCTTTATCTGCTGCGTCTATTGTGTAGACCCAGACGCTGCCGTCCGAGGCTCCGAGAGCGAAGGTGTTGGGGTAGGAGGGGTGCGGACATGGGGCGAGGAAGTTTATTTCTGGGACTTCTTGGGCTTCGGAGAGGAGGGTGTAGGTGTTGTTTGCGGTGGTGTGAACGCGCAACTGGCCATCGAGACCGCCAGTGAGGAGATAGTCGCCGTTTGGCAGTGTGAAAGTTAGAGCATTTATAGAGTCTTTATGCCCTGTGAGCTTCGCTATTGGCTGTAAAGAAGCACGACCGGGCTCAGGATTTGATTCGTAGGATTGAGGGAGGACAGGTGAGGGTGTGGAGGTAGAGAAGACGTAGGTCGTGTCATCGCCGCCGCCAGTAGCAATTATTGAGGGATCAAGTGGGTGCTCGGCTATGGCGAATATTGAGTCTGTGTGTAGGTCGAAATGGGCGACTGAGTCGTTTTGAAGCTGTATCTCTTCTTCATTGCCTTCGTCTTCGGGACCTGAGTCCATCGCTTCGTCTGAACCATCTGATATTTCTTCTGCTGCCTCGTCTGCGTCAAGGAGGGCGACATCATTATTTGGTTCGGTTTCTTCGCGGTGGGGTCTCGACGACGACATTGTGGATGTTGCGAAGGGAAGTTCCGGTAGGCGACTCTATCTCTAGAAGGGAGTGAGGTTGTTAGCTGGGATTCTGACTTTCAGATAGGATCTTCATAGCTTGTACGGCGTTATGGACTTACATGTCAGAAGAATTGCTTAGCAATGCCTACGGCGTTTTCTAGAGACCGATGTCACAACCGCTTCGATACCCTACGACTAGTCCTTTTCGGGCTCCTGGGCTATCACTTCTACGAACATGCACTCAGGCGAACTAGCTTTGGATCTGTTCGCAATCCGTAGTATTATCGTCCTTGCTATAACCTATGCCTTCTTCCCTCGGCCATGTTCCCCCTTTCGTTTTTGTGCCTTCAGCCAGGCCTCCTCCTCCCAAATGCCTCAAAAGCCTTCTCATCAAGCTCCCTCGAGATATCTGCAATGCCTGTGACAGCCCATCCCCTATCCTTCGCCTTCCACATATTGAGCATGTCTGTGCCGATATGATTCAGCTTTCCGTCCCCGTAAAAGACATACAACGTCAATGCAATGCCTAGCTCTCCATTAATATGTATTAATGGGTTGTAGCTCTGTTCGTCAGTGTCAAGCTTGGAATCGACCGGAATACGATTGACGACCGCTTTGAGGGAGAGGTGGATAGGATCACCACAGTGGATGAGGGTCGCTGCGTCCGAGGTGAGGACAAGGGGAAGCATTGTATAGCGGTCTTCAGTCCTACATGAGGTTAGCATGACAATATGGGGTGGAAATGCAGGTAGCTTGCTTCATGCAGCCTAAGGATTTGTTAAACGGCATTGAGAATTTGGACTTCATCTGGCGCTGAGACGAACGTCTCTCCTCTTGCATCTCCTCTTTATTCGCTGCTCGAGAAGTTTGTGGCTGTACAGCTGGCCATACTATCTAACATGCATGAGTTTGATCAGATGATTGAAACAACTCGCAGCCCCGTCCCATCAAGAAGTGTAGGAGGAAGGGAGCGACGAGAGCGAGAGAAGCACTTCAACAATACGTCCGGCCAATTGTCTTATACTTATCACAACTTTGGTTGCAGATTGAATCTTAAAATAGCTTTGGTGACACTTTCAGGAAAATTGAACGAGCACTAGCTCAGAGCTGGGTCTCATTCGTCAGTATTGCCGCGTGCAGACGTCAGTAAGCGGCATAGATAATGCACAAGCTAGAATTGAGTATAATAGTATGTCGAAGGCATGCCCGGTTATATATCCAAGCAGGTAATGCAGGATAAGGTTACACGAAAGGATTGAACCTCAGGGGAGGGCTTGCAGAAGCAGTGACTGCAGTGCGCCAGAGCAAGGTGAAGCTTATAGGTCAATTCAGAAACACGTTTATACCCCACCAAGAACACTGTATATGCAGCTGTAAGCACCTATAGCTTGGCCCCCTTCTGTCTCCTTTGCTCTCTCTCTTTGTCTCGCAGCATTCTCCTGAGAATCTTACCACTAGGAGACTTGGGTATCACGTCAATGAACTCAACACCTGCCGTAAGCCGGATTAGCCAGTCCACCTAGCAAGGAAAAATCTCGCAGAAATGAACGTACCGCCCTTCAGCCACTTATGCCGCGCCTTGTGCTGCTCCACATGCTTTTGGATATCTCGAATGATCATGCGATCGTTGTCTTCTAGGCCAACAGAAGCGGACTTGACCACGTAGGCTTTGGGCACTTCTCCAGCAGCGTCATCTGGAACCGGAATGACCGTACAATCGGCCACATGAGGATGGGTGAGAATGTGCGCTTCGAGTTCGGCAGGCGCGACTTGCATACCCTGGAGGACTAGGTCAGCGTACTTTTCTGCAATACCGAGGTTCGTTAGTTACTACCTTAACCTTGATCAGCTCCTTGATGCGGTCGACAATAAAGATGTGCTCATTTCCTTTGGGGCTTTTCCTGACAATAGCTTCATCTCCGGTCCGCATCCACCCATCTTGAAAGGTTTCCTTGTTTGCCTTTTCATTATTTAGATAGCCTAGAACAACGCTCGGAGCCTTGACTACCAGCTCGCCGGGTTGATCATATCCTGTAATCTCGTTGCCTTCAATAGATACGATCTTGGCCTGGACCGCTGGAAGGAGAGAGCCAGAAGATCCAAAGAAAATGTCATGGACGGGCGTCGAACAGATCACAGTACTGGTCTCGGTAAGACCTATAGCTAGTAAGCGGATTGAGGTTATGCAAACGATGGCGGATGCCTTACCATAGCCTTGTCGTATCTTCCAGCTAGGATACTGTCTTTGCAATTCATCAGCCGTCTCTTCTCCCAGCGGAGCTGCGCCTGTGAAAATCTGTCGGACCGATTTGAGATCAAATTTGTCCAGGACTGGCTTATTCTTTGCCATAGCGATGATGATCGGTGGCACCTAGAGAGACTGGTGTCAGTCGCCTGTTGTATGTTGCATGACAGCATCCCCCATGGCCACAGCCCACCCAATTCGTGGCCAAGTCCTTGTTGCTGGAGGGCTCCTAGGAGTATTGAACAAGAGATTGAATCATCGGCTTACCAAGAATAGAACATTGATGTGGAATCTTTGGATGGCGTTGAGATACTGTCCAATCTCAAACTTGGGTAAATTGATCACTTGATCACCTCTGTATGTAGTCGCATGACATATGACAACCAAGGCGTAGATATGGCTTTGTGGTAGGAGGCCCAGTGCGATCTCTGTAAAGCTATACTTGCTGCCCGGCTCTTGGACAGAATCTCTATACGGCTTCTCAAATGTCGATATTTGCAAGACGTTTGATATGACATTTCGGTGGGAGATCATGACGCCTTTCTGTTGTTTTGAGGCACGTGTTAGTACACATAACACCGCAAGGGCTGGATCTGCGTACAGGCAAACCTGAGGTGCCGCTTGAGTAGCATAGGAAGGCTGTTTGCCTTGCGCCTTGCCCTTTCTCCCACTTGAGCTTGTCCAACGCCGGAAGTTTGGCACCATCCTCAATCAATTGATCGACGGTCTTGATGTCAGATGGCGCGCTCACGCCGCCGGTAGCTTCTTTGGGCAGGGCGAGCAGGTAGACACGGTTTCTTGGGATGCCGGATTCCGCTGCAGCTTCAAGCGCCAGAGATAGTAGTGGTACGCACGTGAACAACGCTTTAGAGCCCGATGTTCTCAGCTGATGCACGATCTCAGCTCGGCCGTAGGCTGCGTTTGCTGGCGATGAGATTCCAGACAGGCTGTGGACAGCCCATGACAGGGTGAGGGTGTCAATCTACGCTCGCACGCATCAGCCATCTCCTCGCAGCTCTGCGAGATATAAGAGTAGTACGCACCGTATTGAGACTGAAGACTCCAATGACCTTATCCCACTCCGTACCCTTGTTTGGATGCCAGCCAAGCTCTTTAGACAGCCCTTTTGCAAGATTCTCGACGCGATCGCGCACTTCCAGCGCTGAGTACTCAGCACCACTTAATCCACAGGTGAATGGTGGCCGCGCATGATGTAGTGGATGACGACCGTACCCCTCATTCAGCATGAACTCGCTGATGGGTATCGAATCGGGTGGATCGAAAGCGAGCTTTGGAACCCATGACGGAGCTGTGAAGACCATTGTGAGGCAAGGGTGAAGACTTCAGTGGAATTTCCAGTGAACCTTTAGGGCAATTGCGACGAGCTGCAGGTCGAAGACCGTGACGAGGCCTGCAGATGAGATGCAGCTCCCCCAGAGCCCAGACTCTCAAGGTAGCAACGGCGCTGGACCGAGAACTTGCGGGGAAGCACTACCTTACCGTGCTCACTAATTGGGGAGATAAGAGCTCCTTATCACCGGTGTTCCTGAAGCTTGCCCCTTGAAGTCAGGTACGATCTTAAACACCCATGCTATTGACGGTCTCGAAAACAGAGTGAGTATTGACAACAAGGTCAGTCTTGATATCGAAAGATAAGACGCATTTTCTCCGAGGTCGGACGCCCTCCGAGATCTGATTCGGAGTTGTGTAATACGGGTCGACTTCATCCTCCCGAGGCTATTCTAATCATCCAACGCCCACCGAAACCTTCCAATTTCCAAGCATACACATAGCTTACAGCTCAAGTCAAGAAATTCAGTAATGGAGGCAGCCCTACGCAAGTGCCCAAAGAGCTGGGCTGGGTTTGAACGGATCTGTTCGCCCAATCATTCCACCCTCGATACATTCCTCCCCGGCCCGATACGACTACTGTAGCTTGTATGCTTAAAAACTATGTGTGGCCGCAGACAAGGTAAACGGCAGTAATCTCTTCGTATGTACATGGAGAGTCAGTGATCGAAAACCAAATACCCATCAATGTCCGACAGCAAGAATGATGCAAGCTTGTCATCCGTCAGCGCGTTTGGGGTTGCCAACAGGCATTACTCAAGCTGGAGAACTTGGAAATGAAAGTCACGACGCTGCCGTGACCTGAAGAGGCAGGCAAGCTTTGCTCCGAGACTAGGTAAACGTTGGCTGTGCTTGGTGCTGGGCCAGAGGCACTCTTTCCACGCTAATTGCAATCTAATTGAGCCTGATTCGCCATGTCACAAGCAGTCAAGTCTTGGACGAGGAACCTTTATGGGAGAACGTATAAATTCATATACAGCGCCTGAAGTCCAATCACGATCTTGGCACCATGGGGCCATCTGTGGCACCCAGAGCACTGGTCCAGGAGAGCCTTCACCCCAGGCTTCAGCTCGGCCCAAGTCCTGCATCGCCATGGATATGCTGGCTGTTGCCGAGTGAAGCAGAGGAAAAAGTGGAGTCTGTACTAATGACAAAGAAGGCGAGTCATACAAACGGTCCAGCAGAACAACGCCTTTGGCAGGCAAGTCTCACATCCCCACCGAATCGCCGATTTGCGAAGTGATCGTGCAACCTTCGATCCCAATCGCTGGGGCAAGGTAGTGACGTTGGATGTCACGGCGTGCAAGCTTGAGCTCCACCGGATCCTATTGCCTGACCTGGTCACGGAAGAGGACATTCCCGTGGATGTTGCAGCGTGGATGTCGATCCCAATCGTGAAGGACTTGGGGCAAAGGCGCTGCAGGCTCGCAGCCCTCGGCTGTTGTATTGAACTTCAAGTGGCCCGCCTTGAATTCTCGTCAGGTGTGACTCGCGACATTGCTAGCTTGGGTACTTTGGAAGAAGTTGTGACGCTGGCTGCATAGGAGTCTGTGGTCGAAGCCAGCTGATTCCGGGTTGACGATTGGGTCATGAGAGCGATCTTCAAAATCAACCAAGCAGAAGCAGTGGCGTGGAGTGTGAAGGGCTTCATGCAGGTCAAAGGCCATGAAGCCTCAGTGGTGATCTTACGCATGAAAAAGCTCCTTCTTTATGCGCTTTGTGTCCGTCACTTTGTCAAAACGACGTTTTTGGTAAACTTCATCCTAAGTCCGGCTAGCTCCCGCGCGATCAGACGAGTATTTGGAAGTGAGCCGGACTTCACTCTCAAGAATCTCCTCGCTACTGCCCTTCTTCGAGATTCCTACGAGCTTATGAACTCCTCACCTCCCGGCCTTGTTCTCTTTCTTCTTCCTTCCTTACCACTCCCCAACTCCACCTTCTTCGTCCACTACCACCTCCAACAAGGCATTGGACCTGTCCATTACCTTGTCCCTCCCTCCTTCTGTCCTGTCCCTGCTCTCTTTGATTTTCCTTTCGTGTTCGGGCGCGTTTCTGCAAATCTTTGAATTGTCTATCGAAGAGGCCGGTGAAGAGCGTTCGAGGCTCCGGTATCAGTAACTACCATATATCTCCTACCCCTATACACATACCAAGCACCCTCTTCTGTTGGCCGACATAATGGCACCAACTGCAGAGCCCAGTCTGTCGCGACCTGTGCGTCGCTCAGCCCGCAAGCATGCCGTCCAGAATTCTCCAGCCGCCCAGACCCCTACGTCGCATACTCCAAGAGTATCGAAGCGTCAGGCCTCTGAGCTCCACGTTCGTAGGAGACCTGTCACTCGCGGCTATGCTCCTCTGCAGAATAGTCTTTCCTCGGCTCCCGTGGCATTGGAAACCATGGCATCTCCGCTCGACCTTGGTGGGAATTCCGCCAGTCATGATTCTGCGTCTCCACAGACTGGTCCTATTTCAACTCCCAAGGTGCTCAAACGTAAAGCATCTCAGCTCGACCTTGAGGGAGAGCTTACCGCTTCCGACTCTCAAGTTCGAGATCATGGTCCAATCTCTGCTGGACTGCAACTTAACGCGCGCAAAAGTCGTGCTCCTGCTCGCACGGATAAAAGTTTTCTGACTTCAGATCGTTCTTTGATTGCAACTTTACGTCTATCGAGTGCATCATGTGCTGCTTTTGCTGCTTATTGTCTTAATGCTTCTGTAGCAAACGTTGCTCAAGCGAGTACTATTTCTGGCCCAGTCCTCAGCAATGGAGCGTCGAAATCCCTTCCAGCGACACAAGTTGAGCTGAGAGAAGCACCAATCGCGGCTGCAGTCCCTATCAAGAAGCGTAAAACTACGCGCGCCACGCCCAAGTCCAAGCCGAACTTCTCAACTCCTGCTGTTGATACTCGTCCACTGCCTTGGGGAGATCCACAAGTCTGGGCAGAGACTCGTACTGACTTGTGCGAGACTCTCCCATACTTCAACCAAAACCAGGGCGCTACCTCTTACCTCAATGGCGTTGTACGAGGTATGCTCCAAGACCATGATGGTGGTGAACGTTCTTTACTGGAGGAGGAACTGGTGATCACTAGATGGTAAGACTTTCTGTCTGTGCCGTAGCCTCCATCGCTAATCTTGAAACAGTTCGGGAGGTCTAGGAACCGATGACAACGGCCAAACATGCCAGGTATCAGACCACGACGCAAACGCAGCGAGCATCGCTTGCTTCTCGAACAACATGCGTAGCAAGCAACCTTTGATGCTAATCCTAGGTAAGTCCTCACATACTATGTGATTTCCGTAGATTACTCACGATGTACAGGCTCGAACAATAAGCAATGTCCTGCTAAAATTCCACATAGATATTGTGTGATGGCTCCATTCCATGTCACGGATGTGTGGGATGAAAAGAGCTACGGCAAGATCGCTGTCAAAGTCCGTTTGGAGAAGACTGACCTTGAGCACAAAAGCTGGTGGGCAGCTGAGAATTCTGGGTCGTCACCAGGCACACTGGAAATCACTAAGGACAAAGCCCCACGTGCTACTTGTCTTGTTTGTCACCAAGAGCGACCACAAATCTTTGCTGAGGGATGGATATGCCTCAATCGACATTGTAGCTCTTTCTGGATTCTCGATGGCCGCGAGATTGCTCACGGGCTCAAGTTGACATACAATCCCGTGTTCCTTGCCGAGCGCACCATTTTCGATGGTTTCTTACCTCCTTTTCTCAGCGTACCGAAGCCTATCAAAGCTACTGGGCAGCACGATAGGCTGTTCTCGGTCACTAGACAGTGCTGGAGAGGTGTCGTCTGCACGAAATGTGGGCGGTGCAACTCACGTCGGGACTGGGATGCTTGGAGGTGCCGAAGCGAGGGCTGTGACTTCGAGTGGAGACTACCGCGAGACGTAATCCCCGCTTCTGCGGTGATGGGAGACTTGAAGTTTGGCTTCCAAGGGCATGCGATCTGCGATGATGAGGTCTTGGACTCACGCATCAAGATCACAGACGAACGGCTTGGGTTCTGGCGTGTGATTCGTTATGAGATCATGCCAGGAATGGTTATCAGCCACTTCTGCGCCAATGATGTGATCAATGGCAAGCCAGGAGGAGCTGATGATATCTTCGGCATCCTGCAGCAGGGACAACTGAACCTCGAGAGGCAGGTGATGGATAGTAGTGTTGGTAAGTATGGCTGTGATCTGACCTGCGAGCATAAGCTGATAGCAGAGCAGTGCTCGGCCAGCTCACCCGTCACTTCAGCGCTAACATCGTAAGCTTTGTCCAGCTCATTTGCGTTTCACTGTGTACTTACATATAATATAGGGTCTCCCGTACAAGTACATCGTCGGTCAAAAGGAGTCCACAAGCTTCAGCGACGCTCCTGCAGCGTGCACAGAGGCAATCCGTCGTATGACCTGGGCCGCAAAGCACATCGTTGGAGATGGCCTTCAGGAATTCAACGAGCTTCTGGCTGTTGGCTACTTTCAAGGAACGAAGATGGGGGTACGTATACTCCGCCAATTACAGCGCTTGACTCGCGCTTTACATTGCTGATACCTTCCAGTATCACGACGACGGTGAGAATACGCTTGGAGCAAGTGTCGCCTCGTGGTCGCTCGGTGGGCCCTCGGGATTCAATTTCCGCGTCAAGGACAAGTTCTATTCGGGTTTTAGGTCCCCAGGTCAAAAGAATTACGACTGGACTTACCCAATACTCGACCTATGTTACAAGCCTGAATCGCGTCAAGCGATTAATCAGGACGCGAAAGGGCTAAGTCAGACCAAGCTTGATAAGGCCGCCAAAAATGCTTTGACTGGAATCAAGAGATCTCCTATCTTTCTCAAAATGAAACTCAGGCATGGAGACTTCATGGTCATGCATGGTGCTGAGATGCAGAAGTACACCGAGGTGAGTCTTAAGCTACCGATCAGACATTCTCAGAGCTAATAATATCCAGCACGAGTCAGTACCAACTGACATGCTGCGCTTCGCTCTTACCGCACGTCATGTCAAACCAGATATGATCGACGAAGATCAGCACCACAAGGGTGTCCTGAACTTAGACCCTATGAATCCATATGACGGTGATCCAGAGCTCTACGAGCAATACAGGAGGGAGCAGGCCGCAGTGTTGGCGGCGGCAGGCGCAAGGAGAAGGGGTGCTGTTGATGCCGCCGCGACTTGAGCTTTTGAGACGCTTTTGCTTTTTCCACGACTTACGGCCGAGCTCATGACTATCTCTCTGCTTTTTGCATTTGACATTTCCCAACCATCTAGACGATCTACGAGCTGAGCACCTCCATGTTCTTCGAGCCGCTTTGCTTAACGCTAGTCACGACTGATGCTTTACCACAGCGATTTACCACACTTTGACTGCGATCTCAGCTTGGCATACCTTACGAAATGGAGATTTAAGGCTTCATATCATGAAATAACGACACATACATAGCATATAGAATCCTAGCAATAGCATTCTGCTACTTCAACACAATACATATCTGCATTACCATTGATTGTTCACCTATGACATATGTCATGTAAAATATACTAACGCGAAGTCGCACTGGCCTTGTCTTTTCAGCTTTGAGCTACTAACAACAGCCTCCTAGCTATTCCGGAATTAGGTACGACCCTAGCGTTCCCGGACTCAAGTGCATCTACGAGATGTACTCGCGGCGGGCTGTCTACCATAATTTCTAGCATTTGCGAGCTCAGAGTCTCTGTAAAAATGGAGGATTTGCACTTGACGCGATCTAAGATGGAAAGTTCATGTTGGCTATCTACCACACCTTGACCTTAGTATATCTCATCAAACGGACCTCCTGCCCTCTCTATTCAAGTTATCTTAGCTGTGTCTGTGTTCAGCAGCTGATAGCCTATAATCCTTGTGACTTGAGCTGCTGTTGTTATGGTATCATGTCTCTATGCAGTGAGCAGACGAAGGAGTACTATCATCTAAGTTATCCTCTGTTTTGAAAGGGCATGACTTCTTGGGCTAAACCCCCCGCGGAGGGTATAGGGTTTTATTTTGAGGTCTTCACATATCCGAACCATCTCAACCACTTTTTCCATGCAATTCTTTGGATGTATGTTCATCACTATCGACTGCTCCGTCTCCGATCAAAATCTCAAGTCGCTTTACCCAACGCCCCATTCCCCACTCCTCAGACTCTCAAAGATCTCGTCGTCAGCTACACTTAGGTTCCCAACTGAATTCCCCTCCCCACTCGGTCCTGGATCGTTGAATTGCTCAACAATCCTAACCTTCGCCTTCGCGACTTCTAAGATCATTCCGCCCTCTACAGCTACCGACTTCGTCACCGCTCTTGCATCCCCAGTGCGAGTGGATTGAGCACTTTCCGTCCCACTCGCGTCAACTTCCACAATCTCCTGCTCGAGAAGCGATGTCATTACTTCAGCTACGAATTCCGGCGTGACCCATTGATCATCCTTAGCGATGAGTCTCAGCTTCTCAGGGTGATCAGTCCAGAGCGGTGTCTTTATAACGCCCGGCGCAACAGCTGTAACGCGCACACCTAGTCGTTTATCGAGAGGCGCGAGAGAGCGCACGAGGGCGCTGATGCCGTGCTTAGTGACGGTGTAGATTGGGGCTGTGACGGGGGTGACTTGGCCTGCTACGCTGGAGATGTGGATGATTGCTTTCGGGGAGGGTTTTATTTGGTTCTTGGACTTGGTAGAGAGGAAGTGGGCGAGGGCGAGCTGGGTGGTGCGGATTGGGTGGGTAAGATTGATGTCGAGGCTTGCGTAGCGGTTGGAGGTGGGCGAGTCGGTTGAGGGAGGCGTGCCGGGTGGGTGCCAGAAGCTGGAGAAAGGCTGGGGCTAGTTAGCGTGTATGATGAGAATGGAAGGGTAATTGAGGACGTACTGGCTCGAAAACGCCCGCTCCTGGACAGACGATATCTGCGCCTCCGAATTCCTTGCTTGCAACCTGGAACATGCGCTCTAGATGTTGCCAGTTTCGGACATCTGTTTGCTGAAAGACTGCCCTGGCTTGAGATTTGGAGGGGTTGGTGTGGTTTGAGACGAGCTCTTGGGCTTCAGGGCGGAGGGCAAGATCGGCAAAGAGGACATTGCAGCGTTTGCTGAGGAGGATTTTGGCGAAGGAGAGGTTGATACCGAGCCAATTGATCAGTATACAGAACTCAATTGGAAATGAAACAGAGTTTTGCAGACTTACCACTGCCAGCTCCAGTAATGATAGCAGTCTTGCCGACGAGGGAGAGTGCCATCTGACTTCTCTAGATCAAATGGGCATTGAGAATCGTTAGCGACTCCCGTTTTGAGACCCAGGAAGATCTTATACTACATGTCTGTAGAGCATTTAGTCTCCGATAAGTGATCGAGGTTCTATAGGCTGATCAGATGACGTCGGCTAAGGTGCAAGACCAAAGAGAGCGACAAGGAAAGTGTGCCGAACGAGTGCGGAATGTGTATCTCCGAGTCTTGAAAGCTGGGGCCATGAAGTCGTGGAAAACGTCCGTAACTAAGGAATGGGCAGAAGTCCGTCTATCATTACTTCATTCCCTTAAGCAAAGCACGATAAGTACATTATCGCTGCAATTTTGACGACCCTATGCGCTCTCAATCTTCTGCCTAAGTATGCCCTTAAGAGTGATGGCATCGGCTGCGAATTTCGAGATACCTTCCCTAAGCTTCTCGACGGCCATTGCCTCCTCATTGAAGTCGAATCGGAAGAGAGGCTCATCCTGGATGTAGCTCTTTTTTGGGATGTCGAGGTTCTTTGCGTCGCTTGCAATCAACTTCTGGGGAATCTTGTCGGTGGAGTTGTACAGCTCCTCGAGGTAATTGGGCTGTAAAGCCGAGTGTCAGTGACGTTCTCTTCGTCTCAGGATATCGGAACAACGAACCGAAATAGTCAGGTAGTCACATCCGGCCAACTCTGTGATCTCTCCCAGACTTCTAAAGCTAGCGCCCATCACAATGGTCTTGTAGTCGTACTTCTTGTAGTAGTTGAAAATCTGTTGCACGCTCTTGACACCGGGGTCCTCCTGTGCCGAATATTCCTTCTTGTTCGCTGCCTTGTACCAATCCAAGATACGACCAACGAAAGGGGAAATGAGGTAGGCGCCGGCTTCGGCGGCAGCAATAGCTTGTGGGAGGGAGAACATAAGAGTCAGATTGCAGTTGACGCCGTGCTTGGATTGGAGCTCCTGGGCGGCCTTGATGCCCTCCCATGTTGAGGCGAGCTTGATCAGGACGCGGGACTTGTCTATACCTATGTCTTTGTAGAGCTATGTAATGTTAGTACTTAGCTGATGTCAGGGAGGATTGGGCAGGTGCAGTGCCTACTTCAATGATGTGGAGAGCCTTGTTGATGGAACCTTCGACATCGAAGGAGAAGCGAGCGTCGACCTCAGTGGAGACTTTGCCGGGAACAATCTGGAGGATCTCTTTGCCAAATTCAACAAGTAGGCGATCAAGGGTGGCATCGACCTTTTCATCCATGTCCTTGCCCTGTTCATAATGTCAAGATTGTTTCTTATATGTTGTAGAGATAGTACGCCAGCAAGTGTGTACTAACATGGTCTTTGCCGTATGCAACAGCAACGTCCATCAACTTAGCATATTCTGTCTTCT
Organism: Stereocaulon alpinum; assembly: GCA_018257865.1. Lineage (NCBI taxonomy): Eukaryota > Fungi > Ascomycota > Lecanoromycetes > Lecanorales > Stereocaulaceae > Stereocaulon > Stereocaulon alpinum. Next base: position 103,581 of record JAEUBA010000074.1, read on the forward strand.
TTGAAGCAGCTAGGATGAGAGAGGGATTCGTGGTGGCATCTTGAGGTTTGTACTTTCCAATGGTTGCAAAGTCACCAGAATCGCAGACGACAGTGGTGCCAATGGCTTTCAATTGTTCCAATGAGCTCGTCATACCGTAGGATGTTTGTTAAGAATATTAAGCAGTTGGATCGGCTTAGGTATTTGGATGAGAGTTGAGGGTAGATTTGCGGTAAATTTTTGTTTCTTTTGCTTTCTTTAATGGCGCCGTTGAGGGTCTCTGCCCCACCATAGAACGTGCCACTGCGGATGAGCCCGGTCGCCTTACTAAAAAGTTGGTAAGGCCACTAACTTACGTGGAGCGTGGCGTTGGCTTACCAAGGCTACTTCCGGGCCAATTGTTACCAGGACGGGCATTGTTCAAAAAGATATGAGAGATATTTGTTAGATTAGATTTACAAAATCATAAAGATGATATTTTCAATGATTGATCCTGGCTACTTGTCCCTGTTCGCTAGCTCCTTTTACATACCACTTGCATTGCTAACCTTCCATAACACATTCTAGCTTGAGTATCTGTCAAAGGCTAGGTTATCAATTACTTGGCATCCAACATGCCTTGAACGCCCTTCTCTAGCTTATCACAATCGGTCACGAAACCCCACGTCCTAGCGCAATTGAACTCCACGCACTCGCTAGCAAACCCTGGGCTGGTAGTACCGCAAGCATCTTTCATAAGGATGCAGTCCAAACCTCTGGTAAAGGCATCTTGTAGAGTCCCTCCAACACATTGATCAGTGTTGACGCCGGCAAACAGTAAGCTTGTAATACCTTCCTTCTCCAGATAATCCGTGCATGGTGTAGCACTGCCCCAAAGCCCGGACATGCGATTCTTATGGATCCACACATCTGGCTTGTGCTCAATCTTCTGACCCTCTTTATAGGCAGCATCCAGAGCCGGTGGTAGAGCAGCATTCCATGTATCTCGCATCAGAAGCCTTCCTGCGTCCACAGTCTTGCCGTTCTCGATCACAACAGATCCGATCTCGCTGCCAAGGCCCTGATAGATTCTTTTAGGTCTCCCATTCTCGGTCAACTCTTCCAGCACCCCGTTCTTGTTTTGCTCAAAGTGCTCAGCCGCTGTCTGGTTTACGCCATGCGCGTCAATCGCTGGCAGTGACTTCCTCTTGCCCGCGCTCTCAAGTGCAGCTTCAAAACCAAATGCTCGGCGTGTGCACGGAGGCATGTTTTCGATCTCATCGTCCGTTAGACCCCAATTCAGCCAAATTATTTGGATGCCTGCTTTTCTCGCAGCGGGTATGCCCGTCTCCAACAATCGCTGCCCAGCTTTATTTCCAGCCCCATCAGCAGACCGACCAAGGTATATAGAGAGGAAGAAGTTTTGCATGTCGATAATCACCAAGGCGCTTTTCGAAGGGGAGATGATTATCGGCTTAGTGGACGTAGACAATGTGATCGACTTTGTTGGAGGAGGCACGGCATACTCTGGTGGCGAAGGACGTGTCAAGTCGAATATAGGCGGCGAGGAGGAATAAAGCCAATGGTTGGGAGGCTTGCCTATGACGGCTCGACCAGGGGGAGCATCATCCCCGTCGGTATTATCAATTCTAGTCATAGTGGCAGTTGGAGACGAAGGCAGGATCGGAGGTTCTGGTACGGTGAGCAAGAAGGATGTAAGTTATACCTGCTTTAAATATCGTATCGTAAGAAAGAACAATGAGACTAAAACATCCTGCTCTAACGATACCCCGCAGTACGATAAGAGAACATCGAACCCTAAGAGGCAAGTCCTAGAAAATTAGTCCCGACGTTGTCATTGATGGTCAAGCTGTTCGCCAAGCTCTGAGGATGTATGAGACCATAGCGTTTGAGTGTTGTGTCGAAACAGATGAACGACAGTAGATAGGGTGATTGGTTCAGCTTTCTATGTGCTGATTCACGGTAAGCACTTTTTGCAAGCGTGGGGCTTCCTATGCCTGCGACATGGTAATGAAGCTCGATATGGCCGCTCTTGGGACACCATATGCCGAAGACCCAATCAACGCACTCGAAGCCAGAGGAGATTGATTGAGTGGATGCAAAACATGAGGAAGGATGGAAGCGTCTATCAATGTGGCGGCTCTTCACGGCGCCACGGCCGGCCCCGCTAATATTCTCCCCACAAATTTGGACAAGTTCGTGTGTCAAATGGCTGTCCACAGACACTCTTCTGCACTATCCCGCATCATAACGCATTAGCATCAGCGTCGCTACCAGTTAGTATTATTCCCTTGGGTAGGATCTGTCCGAGGTTATTGGCTTGATTTGGTCAGTAAATAAGCCCCAGGCCTCGCGTGCTCTACAACTGTTGCTTAATTCCTGCGGGCCACCTGTACAGCAAAAGAAAGAAGATGGGTTGTCCTTCATGTCTTGACATTCCCTAGACAGTGACTGAGCTCACTTCTGAAAAGCACTGTGTGATACATTCTCCACTATTATTTTCCTCTGGTTGTCCGTTGGTGTTCGGTCCACTGTCCACTAACCATCAGTCTTTGATAGTCGATTGCATTATACCCCTTTCCAGCAAACGGACTCTCATATTCTTGAAACCTAAACATGACACTGCACCAAGCCAAAGTCAAAAGCGTCCTTTCCGGAGACACTTTGGTCCTAGCCAGTCTCAATTCTCCTAGCCAAGAAAGGACTTTAAGTCTTGCATTTGTTAGCGCACCCAGGTTGCGAAGAGAGGGTGATGAAGTCTGTTAACACGTTCCTAAGCCGCTGATGAACCACGCTGATAACTTCGATCTTCAAGCCATTTGCATGGGCATCTAGAGAATTCCTTCGCGAGCATCTAATTGGTAAGACTGTACAGTTCAAAATTCTATACAGCATACCAACCGGAGTAAAGCGAGAATACGGAGCTGTCTTTCTCAGAGATGGAGGTGTATTTCCAGACGACTCAGTAACGGAAGGTTTGGTAAAATTAAGGGACGATGCTAGCCGCAAAGATGACTCTGACGAGTCAAAGAAGCTTTTGGAAAAGCTAGAAGACGAACAAGGTAAAGCCAAATCCAGCTCGAAGGGGGTTTGGGGCTCTACAGGAGGCAAGGTAGAGAACTCGTATGAACTGCCAGACCCAAAAGCTTTTGTGGAACAGTGGAAGGGCAAGCCCATAGAAGCTACTATTGAGCGAGTCTTTAGTGGTGACCGAATGATTGCACGGCTACAGCTCTCTCCAACCAAGCATGTTCAAACAATGGTCCTTGTTGCAGGTGTCCGAGCACCATCGACCAAGCGGACAAACACAGCTGATGGCAAAGAAATACCTGCTGAACCATATGGTACCGAAGCTCAGCAGTGGATGGAGGAGCGAATGTTGAACCGCAAGGTGAAGATTGAAGTTCTGGGAGCCAGTCCACAAAATCAATTCATCTGCGCAGTCATACATCCAAATGGAACTATCGCAAAATACATCCTGGAGGCTGGCTTAGCGAGATGTACAGACTTCCATTCAACGATGCTCGGTGGCCAAATGTCCGAACTTCGGCAAGCTGAGAAGAAAGCAAAAGACAAGGGACTTGGTGTATTCCAAGGTACTGCAACAACTAAGCCACTGGCTGCCGAAGAAGATGCAATCGTTAGTCGTGTACAAGCCGCGGATACTGTCTACTTGAGAGGCAAATCAGGTGAAGAAAGAAGAGTACAGTTGAGCAGCATCCGACAACCAAAGCCTACAGACCCTAAGCAATCGCCGTTCCAAGCAGACGCAAAGGAATTTTTACGAAAGAAGCTAATCGGTAAACATGTGCGAGTAACAACAGATGGCAAGAAAGCGGCAAGTGAAGGCTTCGAGGAGCGTGATGTGGTTACCATCCTAGTCAATAATAAGAATGTTGCTTTACAGCTAGTCGAAGCCGGCTATGCTTCCGTAATTCGGCATCGAAGAGATGATGGTGAGGCTCTAGGCTAGTAATCTTTAAATAAGCCACTGACCTCTGAGTAGGTGATCGGAGTCCTGCCTACGACGAACTCCTGGCTGCGGAAGAAGCTGCTCAGAAGGATGAGAATGGAATGTGGTCGCCCACACCCCCAGCCGCCAAAACCTATCAAGACTACTCTGAGAATCTTCAAAAAGCCAAGATTCAATCATCTGTCCTCCAACGGCAGAAAAGAATACCAGCAATTGTTGATTTTGTCAAAGGCGGTTCTCGTTTTACCTTACTCATACCCCGAGAAAATGCCAAACTTACCTTTGTGCTCTCCTGCGTTCGTACACCACGCTCTGCCCGTAGCCCGACTGATAAGTCCGAACCTTTCGGACAAGAAGCGCACGACTTCGCTACCCGCCGCTGCATGCAACGAGACGTTGAGATAGACGTTGAAGCCACTGACAAAGTCGGCGGCTTCATTGGCACCCTCTACATCAACCGTGAGAACTTTGCAAAGCTACTGCTCGAAGAAGGCCTCGCGAGTGTGCACGCTTACTCCGCCGAGCAATCAGACCATGGCACCGAATTATTTACAGCAGAAGGAAAGGCTAAAGCAGCCAAGAAAGGCATGTGGCACGATTACGATCCATCGATAACCGACGGCGTCGACGACCTCACTCTTAACGAACCCTCCACCACAAACGGCACCGCCAACTCAGCCACCCCTCCTACAAAGAAAGACTACCGCGACGTCATAGTAACACACATCGATCAAGCCACCGCCCACCTGAAACTCCAACTAATCGGCCCCTCCACCTCCGGCGCCCTCACAGAACTCATGTCCGCCTTCGCCAAACACCACCGCTCCCCACCCAGCTCCGAAAAATCTCTCCCCGGCCCACCAAAAGCCGGCGAATTCGTAGCAGCCCGCTTCTCAGCTGATAGCGAATGGTACCGTGCCCGTATCCGTCGCAACGACCGCGAGAACAAAAAAGCAGACGTCCTCTTCATAGACTACGGCAACAGCGAAACCCTCCCCTGGAGCGAACTCCGCCCCATGACACAGCCCCAATTCTCAACCCAAAAACTAAAAGCCCAAGCCATCGACGCCGCGTTCTCATTCCTTCAATTTCCCAATATGCCGAACTATCTATCCGAATCATGCCGTTTCGTTGAAGATATCACAGCCAATAAACAACTTGTAGCGAGTGTCGATGCTGAAGAGAAGGATGGGACGTTGTGGATTACGCTGTTCGATGCGGAGGCTGAGGGGGGGGAGGAGGCGAGTATTAATGCTGAGATTGTGGGGGAGGGGTGGGCGACTGTTAGGAGGCAGTTGAAGGGGTGGGAGAAGGGGAGGGGGAAGGTGCTTGAGGGGTTGGAGGGGAAGAGGAAGGAGGCGGAGAAGGGGAAGAGAGGGATGTGGGAGTTTGGGGATATTACTGAGGAGTAGTGGTCTTATATGGGGACGGACATTGTGAGATGTTGAGATGTGATAGGAATCTCTAGTGATTTGTGTTTGGATTTCAAAATCAGAAAAAGCACGACGACTCCAAAAGTATCAGACATATCGTGAATCCAACTTTTCTAATGCTAGATCCATTTTTCATTCGTTATCCGATCATACACATTCCCAGCTTCCACGCTACCTTACGGTAGGTCCGTATACTATAGAGAATACCGGATACTCTACTGAGCAATCCCAATAACCCCACAAGCCGGTCTCCCCCCCGCATTTCCCGTAGTCTTACTCTGCTCATGCCCCCCCTTTCCCAAATCATCCGTCCCAGCATGAACAACAATAGTCCGTCCCAACACACTCTCCGGCCCAATCAATTTAACATGTTCATCAGTAATAGTCCCCTTGGCACACCCCTGCCCATCAGTCTTAAAATTGCCCAAGTCGCCCACATGGCGCTCAGAGTCGCTAGGGGCGCCATGAGTTTTGGAGAACGGGTTGAAATGCGGGCCGGCGGAGGTGCAGCCGTTGGTGTTGTCGCCGAATTGGTGGACGTGCATGCCGCGCTCGGCGGAGGCGTCGTGGCCTTTGATGTCGTAGGATATGGTTGTGGGGGAGGATTCGGAGGTTTGTTCAAAGGTTATGGTGCCGGTGACGGTGGAGTCACCGCGGAGGACTGCGACTGCGGAGGGGATGGGGTTAGCTTGGGGTCTGTTTTGCTTTGAGGGTGGGGAGCGGTATCGGAGGTTGGGGGAGGGGTGAAGAGCGGAGGCGGCGGAAGGAGGATGGAGGGAGTGGCGTTGGTGGCAGAGTGTTAGGTGTATGTGGAGGGATCTCATGTGTGTTCCACGGCTGCTAAGTGTTTGTAACGGCGTGCCAGATAGTGACGGACAGCCAGTTGGACCCAAATTTGCTCAAACTTGCTCAAGCCGCTCGGTACCTGCAGTCGATGGCAGTGGCTAAAGGATTAGATAATGAGCTTACCTGCTTTGACCATTTTGATTGGCTTTTGTGAATATGTGGGTGGAGATTGGTATATCGATGAGCTTTGCAGTGTATTGGCGGTTGTGTGGTGGTGAATGGGATGATGATGAATGCCTCGGGGGTGGAAGGTGGGGCAAATTTCACTCGGATTTTGGAGATAGTGGGGAAGCTAACGTCACGCTGTCCGAACTAATTGCACTTGGTCCGTATAGTCTTCCATGATCTCATGTGTGTTGCAACATCTTATCTTCAATAGTTGTTCATAAACAAACAAATCAAATGCATATTCGACGCCCCAATCCACTGCTTCTGTGGGGTCTCGGATAACGAACCATACATAGGGCGCTTCATACCTATGATCTATCTGATCGCAGCATTATCAGATCTTTAAAGGTTCTGACCTCACGAATGAGGAAGCCGCCAAATCAGTGCATGCACACCATCTTGGTCTGACGGAAAAGTGTAATAGGATTTGCACAGTAGAGTAAGCACTACTTCATGTATACAAATGCAGCTCCATGTGGCAGGAACCCCTGGAAGACTCTATTAGCATAATCAGAAGGTCCTAGATCCAGTGTGAAAGCTGATCCAGATCTTGCCATAACGTTTGCTGCACAAGCTCCTGCCGGATGTAGCAATTTGAATCGCCTCTAGTGGGCAAGACGATCAGGGGCCGCAAAATCAGCAGGATCCTTACTTTGTGTCTCCAGGCAATGGTGCTCAAAGAGCCAACATAGGTGCTGCCCTTGTAAATGCAGGACCTGATCAGACTGCAGGTCTGAAACCAGTGTTGGTTTTCGTACATCGGCTGAGAAAAGTAGAAAGGGTAAAGCTTGGGACGGCTTGCAGCCTCTTTGGGAGGGGTCACTAAGGTACTGGATGCTGACAGGTCGTGACCCTTCGATGACGGTATTATTAGGACTCAAACACCAACTGTGGATAATAACAACCAGATCATGTATATCCAATAGTAGGGGAATTGATGGTTGGCCGCCACAACTGTGCATGAGGCGCCCCGGCGCATGTATGATACTGGGCAGATCTGTGGAACACCCAGGTAGGAAGAGCGCAGGCCATCGAATCGGAAGGGTAGAAGCGATCCTCGAATTGGGTGTCACGCGGGACTGGACGGGATAGCTGCAGGATGATGTTGGCTTCGGCAGTGTTAGGTAAGTGCTTGGTGGGGGTTCGCTCTCCCGGCGGATGTTGCCCCCTTAAGTCAGATTTCTGGAAGCTTTCTGACGCAAGTGGTATGAACGACGATCACAACGTGAGAGTTCCAGAAAGGCGACAACGTCCGTGTCCAAATATCGTGGTGGCGACATGCTCGAGGGGTGGCCCAAGTGTTTGTCAAGATGCGCAGATCTCCACGGCTACTCATGCAGGTAGACAATCGAACTTCTTATATTGGGCTCAGAAAGGATGTGACCTGTCCCGGGAGAACAAAAAGGGTTGCATCAGATTAAGATTGTATGGGAGATAATGAAAGTGCCATGTTAGACTAGCAGGTGGTAAGTGCCCATACTGTACCACCCCTGCTAAAGGCCAGACCAGACGGCGCTTGTTGCTTGAAGAAGTCAATTCCCTGCTACTGAGGTACCTAGAGCCCTTTCCCCACCGGTCTGTCGAGCCGAAACAAGCGTCTTGTAATCTCCCACCCCCGGCTACCCTCATCTAAACTTTCCAACGGCTCCACCAGAGCGGGCAGCCCTCCTTATGTTTTCTTTTTCTTTTTCTTCCTCTTTCACTTCGCCTTCTACTTTGGTGTCAAGTTATCTCTCTAACACCACCCAAGGCAGTTGAGGAAGCAGGCTGTGGTTGTGAATCTGTAAGTAAATATTAATATTTTGCCAAGCCTAAGAAATTTTCTGCCCGCAATTTGCAAAATCAACAGCCTCGGGCTGCAAATGTGATACATACAATCTGATAGCGATAGAGGGTCCTGAAGGTTGACAAGGAGCACACCACTCCTACTTATGCTAACTCGATCTCTTGTACATATAGTCTCCCCTTCCTTCCCTGGGCCAGACATACCCTACCTCCCCGCCGCCCTTTTTGAGACATTCCGAGGAAACTTTCAACACGTTCTATGACAAGCCGTCATGTCCTACTATGAAGCTCAATCATGGCAGTTACCTGCCAGACAGACCTCGTGGGACCAACCAACACCACCATCACGTTCCGGTACGATTAGTGCCAAAGCGTTAGACTTAGGAGCAAGGTCTGATGGATATGTAGGGACGGGTTCCACTATGCAGCACGAGGATGCATCTGCTTTTGATACCCAGATAGAAGGTGCGTACCTGGTCCCTTGAGGATAGCAGGAGGTTCCGCGGCATACCCATGGTGTACGGGTGCCTTTTGGTCTGCTTAAAACAGTCATCTGCAAAGACATTTTCCACCGGAGGCTTTCTATTGTAAAGGGGCCCGGCTAACTTATCTTGCAGAGGTTGATCGTGCAGTCGATAATCTAAACAAGAGTGGGAAGCTTTTCACGCCCCCAGTCTCAAGGCGAGATTCCCTCCCAGTGATGGGAGGGCCGCGACCGTATTCCGACTTCGGTACGAATACAGCATTATCCTTTGGAATGCTCGAAGTCGCTGACAAACAGCTTCCAGACCCTCGGATGGGTGGCATGGGACAGCGACACTCTATTAGTGATTATGAACAGCTACGCCCGCAGTCTGGCTCCAATCTTCAGAGCTTCTACGCAAACCAGCGCCATCAACCAAGACCCAACGAAGCCGAGCAGATGTTGCAAGCAAAGAGGCGCATGGCTGCGCAACGTGAGCGCGAACTTCGCAACTACCATCAAGAGCAGCAGTACAACAGGAGTGAGTTGCTGTATCCTTCGAGCCGAATTCATTTGACTAACGAGCAGGTGCCGTCTCAGACGTTTCTACACAAGGGAAATCCGACCGCGCGATCAGCCCCAATACAATGAACGAAGAGGATCGTCGAGAACTCATCGCTCGCCAGCATCGAGCTCTCTATGGAAATGAGAGTAGTCCATACTACGAAGGCGGTAACTTCGGTGACGAGAGCCACACGCCCCGTCCATCTAATCCAACCTCTGGCAATACAAGTGCAGGTGGTAGAGGACCCTCTCCGCGGGGATATGACACGTACCAAATGGGCCAGAGCCAGGCACAATCCGCAATGGCTGAGGCTGGCAGCCAGCTGAACGCAAACGACTCTACTCAGAAAGGACCATCGCCAAACCCACAGCAGCAAAGGTCTCGTGCCGACAGCACTGCTTCTCCAGCGTCCAACCCGCCAAGTCAGAACTTCAGTCTTTTCGAGAGCGCTGCTCAGCAGTCAAGCCGGACCTCGACCTCCTCTCCAGGTGGCTCGCCTCCTCGCCAAGGAAAGACTTCAGCCCCAGGTGTCGCTCCCATTGGTACTCGTCCCGCTCAGAGTCAAACTTCCAACCCAGCTGTCGTAAAGGCTTCCTCTCCGTCTCCTCTCGGCTACGGTTTCTCTCCTAATGATGGTTTGAACGCTAACTCCAATTCAAATGAACGATCTACATCATCGAACTCCAATCCTAACCCGTCAAGCGGAAACAAAGACTCTAACATGGGCGCATGGGGTAGCAGCAGCGGCGTTTGGGGTAACAAGTCATCTCTTCAAGCATCCGTTTGGGGTTAAGCGTTCTTGGATTTGATACCACGTATACGAACCTGGGAAAAGGTGTTTTGCATGCATTGCGGGTGTCGTTGGTCTAGCATGTGTGTTGGCTGGATATCCCTCTTCGCGGCTTGTTACTCGGTCTTCAAAAGAAAACAAATGTCGTTCTATGGCGTTCGCTGGTCATTTACAGGAAATTGGGCAAGGATGTGCGATAACTCTATATGGGAATAGGTGGTATATCTCAAGCGGAAAATGTGGCATTTGGTGGTTAATACCTTAGCATATGTGTACGTTCGTAAGCGGGCGCTTTGGTCATAGCTGGTGGATGGGGGATCTAATTCTTTGGGCATTCATCTTTCAAATGGTCCATGTGCCTACTCCTTTTCCTTACCCTGCAGTGGTCAACTTCTCAAACCTTCGGAGCCTCCTCCTCCGCTCCCTAAAATGCTGTCTACAGCATTTCTAGCTCACTCAATCGGCCCTTCTCAAAGTCAAGCTCGAAGCCGTGCGCCGTTCAAGAGGCGCAAAATCTTTAGATTCGTAAAGCGTGAGTGACGTAGCACTTTCCATTCAGCGTCCACGTGGGCATATCTAATCTCCTCTCGACCTTCTTCATCACAGTTACAACTATCCAACCGGTTTCATTTGACTTCTCTCATCTGTCCTTGTGATTCGCCGTCTATTTAGACTGCTGTTGATTGTTTCGACCGTCTAATAAGGTACTTACTCGGTTCAAGTTTAGGTATAGCTAGCAACCGTCTTTCAAAACCTGATTCGAATTGCTCACATGATACACTGAACCTTCGTGAACACACACGCAGCCTCGATTCAGCAAGTATCATAGGCTGCCTACGAATTATAATAGACAAGGGATTATTTCCCCATGAGTAAATACTGCCAAGCCATTATACTGTTCCCACTACTCGAAAAGAAACCTGCATGCAAACCTTCCAATATGGAAAATTATAATTTTGACTTTAGGAAAACGATTGCTCAGAAACTCCAGATCTGGAACCTTGCATGAAGTCAATAGTATCCTATCTTGACGCGTGTGACGCGTACCTCGCTGTTGACCAACCTGCCAAGCTAAAACCTCCGGTGTTTGCCGATTCGCTGGTTCGCAAGTCCAACGACATCTCTTCATCTATTGACCTCTCACACGTGATTGCCTGTATTCGACGTTAACGTAAGTCGTCAGCAGAGAGAGCAGAGTTGATCTGTAGCCAAGAAGGGCCGAAAACTCTATAGCAGACATCTCTTACTTCAAGGCAGCCATGATCACTTCGTGACGCAGCCCTTGATTCCCATGTCTGAAGGCAGGAAACAGTGAATAACATATGAATATAAGCCTTTGATACTGCTGACACGTTGAATTTAACCACGAAAGGATCTACATTCTTATGTCGTATTAGTGAACAAAACTCGCACAATGATGCACGCAGCTCAAGTCCAGTGATAGGGTAAAGATTCCTTATACATCGAGGTCCCCACTCCATCACTACAGCCTCCGCAGACAACAAACCAGGTCAAGCTCCTAGCTGCAGGACTCCGTTGCATCACTCGCTCTCGCGCCAGCGGCAAGTGTTATTCGGTTACGGAACTTTCTCACACAACAGGCACCGATTGCGTCGGCATCGCTTTAGATGGACATGATTTACACTGCTCTATCCCTGCAACAACCATGGTGTTACATCCCGCGTGTATGTCTATGCTCCATGAAAAATCCTGCCCTCCTGCCTGAGGGTGCAGACGTTGTTCAGGCAGCTGCCCTCGTCAACCCAGACATGTCCTCCCGATAGGTGGCCCGATACCGCTGCCAATACTTTCGTGCTAGTTTCTCGGGAATTATTCTGGGGGCCGCTTTTTTGTCAGAAACCGTCACTTGCAAGGTGCTCAATTGGTTGCTGGGAAGGTGATTGATCCTGCCAGGATTAGAGAAGCGCGGGAGAGTGTCTCGATTGGGTAAGAGTGACGCTGCTTAACTCAGTTGATAACACGAATTTTGGTAGGTTAGGCTATGCGGACGTTGTAGTATCCTTTCAATATTCCACTTGTGCTAGCTCGGAAGCTACATCTTCGTACATCACCTTCCTTTGGGAAGGGAACGTGGACTCCGCGATGGTATAGGTAGCGTTGAGGTCAAAGGATTTTATGATTCGAGGATCGGGACTGGGAATTTCTACTCCGGAATATCTCGCCAAAATGCTGAAAACACTGGTGATGGCTTGTGCGCGTATTGAAGAGCAGAAGATCTAGGTTTGCATGCTAAGTGATGTGGAGAGTACATCGGATGATGAGGATGACGTGGAGTGTTCGTGCTTCAAGGGAGAAGAGTCAAGCCAGGTAAAATTCCCTGTTGAACATGCAATGCTGGATCGAAGTTGCTAAAGATCAGAAGTAGCTGACGTTTTTCTTTGTGCGACCATCGCCCTACCGTCAGCATACTACAATATCCGCAATCCAACATCAAGACAGATCCTACTCCTTGGTTCAAGAGATCGGCAGCTTTGGTACAAGGCCAGTTGCTCAGCAAAATCGAGGGCTTTGGCAATTCTTTGAGCACAAGGGTCAACTCTTTCCCGACGCCGTGCTCTTAGTAGACCTACAGGCCTAGTCTAAGACCTACACACCTGGTCTTTGAATCGTTACATATTGACATGAATCGAAACGGAGCCGCATGCGGAGTAAAACCTTCGGTTTTTCTGTAGCCAACCTCCCTGCATCGAGCAGGGCGGGTTGGTAGATCGATTGTCATCGTAATGCTCTGCCATATCCGAAACCACTGCGCGGTAATTTCAATTTTATAATCTAGGGCGTGAGTTCGAGTCGCTCTTGCCAGCCGGTGCCAGGGCTGGAAATTGATATCCGACACTCACTTTAACAGACTTTTGATTTTCCGCTTTTTGCCGCAAGCTATGCTTTGAAGACTCTGATTACACTCTAGAAAGTCTCTCAGTTTTCGTCAAGGCTATTGCCTACGATGCTTAAAATTATCACGTTTGTTCTGTTCGATGGTGCTGGCAGAGGTCCAGAGACACAGTGTACTTGCCACCAAAGCATGTCTGTTCATCTTCCTCACAGAAGGTGCGTTAGAGTACAACTTCTATCTGGGCTTGAGTTGTGCCTTCCCACCTAAAGGTTTCCCTTCAAGCATTTGACTTCGTACAACTTCCGTCACAATGTGTTATGCCAATTACAACTTTACCTGGCATTACAGTCAAGCTTCGCAGACATGTCTCCTCTCAAGTCCAAGAAACACAGCTCGAAGAAACCATCAAGGCTCAGTCAGATCGCCAATGCATCGGCGAGTACGGATGAGCAAGTCCCTGGTCATCAAACACCTCCGACCGAACCACCGAGCAGCCATTCGTCGTCTCAGATGGCAAGTGAAAGCACCCATCTGCCCCAGAACGGCTCCAATGAGCTAGGAAGCCAAACTTTAAGCACAAGTGGAGACATAAACCTTCCTGATAAAAGCTTCGTCGGTGGTGCGTCGATGAGCCTAGAGACAAGCTTGACCGAAAGCCCTGCTCTTGTCAACTCAAATGAAGACTCTTCTCCCTTATATTCTCCTGTCACACCACCAGATGCCGCCGCAAACGAAGACGACTTGAATTCAAAGACCAGCAAGACCCTCCCTACTGACAACTATACAGACTACTCTGTGAGATACTCTGCGCAAAGTGAACAATTAACTGACATGGGATCAAGCTTAAGACGTCAAGTTCAGATCTTCGAAGAGGACGACGTAGAACCCGAGCACTGGTCTCACCTGCTTCAATCGCCTGCTCCAAGTCCCCTCAACAACCCACACAGGACCCCACAAGAAATTATCGAAATCATCGAAATCGAAGACGAATCCAGTGTAGGAACTGCCAAAGCCTCACCAGCAGGCTCCTCTACCTCAAGCGACCTACAAGCTAAGGCCCGCGCAAGCCTGACCCAACTCCAGAGCTTCGAAGGCGACGACAGAGAAGCCGAGCGCCGGTCTCTTATGCCCCCACCGCCTACTCCAAAAATGAAACATCTCAACACACCATTGGTTCCCAATACTGGGCCCCCCAAAACCACCAAGGACGGCGAACTCAGTGTCAACAGTCACGGTGCGGAAAAGAACGTACAGAATGTTGACCCTAGTGTACCTAAGAAAGTGAGGTTCGACGATTGGGCGCTATCGCTACCTAACCCTGACCCTGCTGAAGACGAGGAAGATGCCTCGGACGAGGAGCCCAGCGTCGAAGATACCTATGACACTACCAGGAACAACGGCTCGGACATTCAAACCAGTACTACACAGTCACTCTCGAGATTCAACCAGAAGATGCGCCGTAGCGCTCAAGACGCCCTTCATGTTTCACAGCGAAATGAACTCCAATCGGCACTAGCCAAAAGACAGAGTCTAGACCACGAAGCAGCACTCCTCTGCTCCAAACGATATCAATCAGATCAGGAGATTGCTAGACTATGCGCTTCACTGGGGACGCCAAATGAATCCGGTCGCTCGTTCGATTGGCGTCTGATACTATGGCATCTGGACCAGCAGCTACAAGTTGTTCAAAAACAAAGGACAGAACTGCGGGAGCAGGGAGAGGGTACTTCGATTCTGGATTTGGAGGTTATAAGGATAATGACGGCGTTGGGGGTGCCTTCCGAGGCTGGGTTCGTCGCAAAAAGGGCGTTAGCTGGGCAGGGGGAGATGAATAGGAAGAGGCCGCGCATCGAATGAAGTCTTGACGGCGTTATGGATAGGGGTTGGCGTTAGGGTCGTTCTTTGAGTGTATGGTGTTACGTATCAATGTTACTGGGTATGTTATGGCGCGATGCTATCGCTAGGATGCACAGTAGACCCAGTCCAGAGGAATAAGAGTCTTTGTACTTTTATCTGCAGTGGCTAGGGTATACGTTCAGTCCTCTAGTGCTCTAGTGCTTCAAAGCCAGCTCATAGTCGCTAATACCATACTCGTCTCACTTCCATATAACTAATACACGGGGTATCGTACCCAGAGCTACAGTATACCCATTATCCAAGATATCACCTCACATTTTGAAAATCATACCCGTGACAATCGCAACAGTGATCTAAGTAGTACGAGGGGACCTAAGCAAGCCCTGCAGAAACAAACATATCGAAATCATCCCGTCTTACCTATCCTACGTTCCTCACTTGGATAGGTACCTCTCATCACAAAAAAGCTAATCAGTAAGTTTGAACGCGTAAAAGGAGAGAGATAAGGCGTAGATCGAGCGGTTGCTTGGGAGGATGTGGATGTGGATGTTGTTGGGTTTGATGACGATTTCTGGACTGATTGTCTGATTTGGAGAGGGGATGTGCGGGGATGAGGGACGAGGAGGAGGGTAGGTGTGGAGGATTTGGGGGGTGAAGGAGTGGAGCTAGGAGTAAGGAGAGGAGGAGGTGTTGGTGGGGTTTGATGGGGTTGATAGGGTATCTTTACTGTATTAGAGGGGCGTATGGTTGCTGTTTACTGTAGATAGTGCATGCATAAGGCGTAGGGCCGTTGTGTGTAGTTTTTGTGATTAATGTTTATATTGAACAAGAACCTCTATGAAGCAATGCTGTCGCTAGAACGCGGGAAGACGAAACAAAGAGTGCTATGTACAATGCTTCCCTCATTAGTGTACAAAAATGTACGTATTTACAACCCACCACCGATAGCGCTCTATCAGCTCCTCAGTTCTGAAATAAGCAATGGTGCAAATACCATAACGGCCTTGTAGAATATGCCGAGACTCCAGATCAGCGCCAATGGTAGCTTGTACAATGGTGACTCGGAAAGAACGATCCATATTGCGAGCAGAGCAACGGCGAAGAAATGATACGCCAAGACCATTGGCTGGCGAATAATGCCAGCCAAGAGGCCAACGGGTCCGTCAATGCACTGCCCGCCGCGCTGGAAGTAACGGAAACAGCCGAGTTGGAGCGCTTTGAGTTGGGGGTCTGCTTATGTGTTAGCTCTGTTCGACGCTCTAGTGAAACAATCACAGCTCCGCAAGCGGTGAAAGCGACAGCTGGACGGTTCAACAAAGATTTGAGATTGGTGACGGACAACGTACCATCAGCAGCAAAGAGTGAGTATAGCGCCTGCGCTAATATGTTGATGACACTCGTCAAGCCTTTCCGTCGCCAGTGGAAGCGCTCCATTTGCTTTAGAACGAGCGTGGTGTTGCCCATGTCTGGCACCAACTCCGGACGTAAGAGCTCCCTTAAGAGGACAACGTCGTTGAATGCAACTGTCATTCCTCCACCGGTAAGCGGATGTCGCATGTTCATCGCGTCTCCTAGCACCACCAGGCCTGGGAAACGGTTCACGCTGGGTGGCAGGAAGGAGTTCGGCATGCTCCTTAGCTTGCCTTCATCTAGCGCTCTTTCGAATGATGGCTTGACGCATTCCGGTAGACTGGGTAAAACGACGTTCCTCAGATGGCCTTTTACACCTCCATTCTTCGTATTGGCGCTTTCTAGACCTTCAGGTACGTCCACCAGCGCTCTCGTCTCCCTTGTACCAATCTGATACAACAGAACTGGTGCGCCGTCTCCCAAAATGACATGTCCATGTAGCGGTCGCGGTAAAACCGCGTCGATAAGCTCGAGTCCCCAAAATCGACTCTTACTGACGACCGATCGGGGAATGTAATCCTTTCTGAATTTGCTCGCGTAGCCATCCGCCAGAACGGTCAATTGACCGAAATACACGTCTTTCTCTCCTTTCGTAAGACAATTGACACCCAGTATTGTTCCGGTCTGGCTGCTTTTCACAACATCGGTGACGTTGCTTTCGACTACTGACAGATTAGGTTCCCGCATGGCCGCCTCCCTCAGCCTTCTTATAAAACGTCCATGATGAAAACTTCGTCCTTCGGGCCTGCCAGACTTCCATACCCTTTTATCTGCTTCTCTGCGACCTGCATTCTGCGGGTATGCTATCTCTACTCCTTGTCCATAGTAAATAACTTCGTAACCGCGTACTAACACACTATCGATCTCTTCTAGGCAATCTTCTACTCCCAATTCTTTCAGCGCGGAGACGCCGCCAGGTTGTAGCAGTTCGCCGACAATACGATCGGGTTCCTTGAGTGATTTCTCGAGAAGGGTGACAGAACGATTATGAGGGGCGCGAGCGAGGGTAATGGCGAGGGCAGTGCCTAGTATACCCGCGCCCACAATCAGAATATCTGATTCATGGTGAAAGATTCGGCGGATGGCTGTTGGTGAGAGTTCTGGTTCAGGTTTTTCGTTTTCGTAGGTGGATGAGGCGGCAGATGACAAGGACGTGGACGAGGATCGAGACAATGGAGGGGTGTCATGGATGTAAGGCATCATTCGTAGGTTCCAAGTCTAGGTTGTTGAATTAGATTGACACAAGTCGTTCAAATGTGCATATTCAAGGACGTAAGAACAGGAAGTTGCGATTTGATGGTGTTGAGATGGAGAGATGTCTTTGGCGCGCCACAGATCGCCAAGACTCTCGGTCCGACTGTCCGTGGTGACGTCTCCTGTCCCTAGCTCCCTAGACGAAATCGCAGTCTTGAGGCTCTGTGCCAAGATGAAGAGGTATGCCGAAATTGTTGATTCCTTTAGACTGTGGTTATGCAAATAGCCAGCTTCCGCCTAGTTGAACTGTTGCGTGTTCGATTCTCCTCTAACTCACCATGGACCCTTGGATATGGCATTGGTCTGGGTTGACCAGTATTGACTACATACCTCAGTAGCCCATACGACGATACAATTCACCAGGTACCCTAGGGGCCTGCTACAGAACATTAAATTTTGAGAGTTGATTTATCGGAGGCCATATACAATGTCAGCTTCATCGAATCATTCTATTGATTCATGCTATTCCTTGCATGACATGTCGTTATAGCCCGTAGCGCTTGTGACTCGTCTCATAGCTTACAGAACCTCATCATCACAACTTCCACCGCTTGGCCAGCTCAATACCTTCAGCCAATGTACCTACCCTGGCATCAATGGCATAACCCTCGCTCTCCAGCCTTTTGCACTCAGCATACAGATCCCTCAGCGGTGTAGAAAACACCTCAATAAACTCATTCTCTTCTAGCTCCGGTTTCAGATTCTGATTTTCGGGACGGGACATGTCGACCGTGACGTGGACCATGTTTAGGTTCGTATTGCAGAAGCCAGGGTCTGTAGACAGTTAGCATATACGCGATTCTCATCAGCACCTCCCTCGTTAATTCAAGCGTGGATGGCTACATACCATTGAACATTACCGGGCTAATCTCCGCCGCATCACCAACATATCCTGTTTCCTCTTTCAACTCTCTGACCGCACTAGCAGCTGCTCCCTCGCCCGCATCTACTAAGCCCGCAGGAACCTCAATCACCACCTTGTTTATGGGAGGCCGGAACTGTTTTTGTAGCACTAGTTCAGGACCGGACGGTTTTTGGAGGATGGCAACAATGCCAACGCCGTCGATGGGGGAGTTTTCCGGGCGGGTCTGTGATCTTGTGAGGACTTGGTGTATGAGGATTATTTTACGGCGCTTACGGAGCGCTCTGCGGATTCCCAGGTTCGCTCTTTGCCTGTAGGGTCTTTGTACGTTGTTAGGACGAGTTTAGTCCAATGGGCTTCGTTTAACTCCTGGGTGATTGTTAGGGGGTGAGTGGACAGAGAATGAGGGGAAACCTGCCAATGGCTTGGTAGACACAAATTTGGCATCTGATGCCTTAAGATCTCCTGACATTGCACACTTGGAAATGGGTTGATGTGAAAGATGGCTGGTGATTTGTATCGAGCGAGTCGAGGTAAGGCTAGCGCCGGGTAGTATAGGTGCAATTTTCGCAGGGCACGATTCCGCTACTGAGCTCTCAGAGAGCTGACCCTCCGTGGATATTCATTTTACGGTATACGGTATTGTTGAGAGGTGGCCATGTTCATGAAGGATTGGAACTTAGGATTGGAACTTGAAAGCTCTGGACGACTCATATTCTGCCCTCCTTTCTCAATCCTTCGTACAGCGCCCACCCAGCCAATGCTTTCGCATCCCTGCCCCCCACCTTCCAAACATCCTTTAGGGGACAAAGTAGCAGCGTAATCTTCTCTCCATGATCTCTTAACCCCGTCAACTTTCCCTGCCATCTCCTCATCTGCTCCCTTGGTATCCGTGTCTGCCATAGAAACAGCGGTACAAACTCATCACATCCTCCCGGCGACGGATATACACCCTGTTGCAGATGCTCGTCTTCGTCTGAAGAAGCTTTAGGCAGAGCGAGATCTGTCATGTTAATCAGATCCTGCGCTGGTATCTTCAACCCTGTTTCCTCCTGGATCTCTTTGGCAGCTCCACCAGAGAAAGTGCCAGAGTCATCAAGCATCCCCGCTGGTAATTCGGCTAGTGCAAGTGATCCAGCTGGTATACGTGGCTGTAGCGTCAAGATCACGTGCTTCTCGTCCTCAGTACTCTCCGGCACGTCGTCGGGCTGCAGTATCAACATCATGCCCACACTTCCCCCTCGCAGAAACACCGAGCCCGGAAGCTTTTCCCCGTCATCATTAGAGACCTCGGCCCTCAATTTGATGAAGCCTACCCGCTGCCCGCCGAAAAAGTCAACGGATTGTATATCGATCTTGCGTAGTTTGTAGGGCGTGGAGTGAAAGGTGTGGGATTTATTGTGCTGTGTAGAGAGAGTGTGTTGGAGGGTGTGGATCCATGTTTTGAATGCGGGAAAGGAGAGAAGCTGGTCTTTGTTTAGGTCTGATGTCAGGTTGACAGGCACTTCAGGCTTGCTGTTGGGGAGGATGAAGGTTGACATTGCTGCAAATGTAGGGTGTGGGTGAATTGATGCGCTGGAAAAGGTGAGATGTCTGGCTGTTAACCGTAGTCGAGGCAGCATGTGGAGCTAACGAAAGATGACAGACGTAGGAGATTTTGGTGGGTTGCTGTCGCGACCAAAGTATGGACAAATCGACTAAAGCAGAGAAGATGACGTCCGTTCGATGCCAAGAAGGCAGACACATGCACCGGCATCACTCCTAATCAGGTGAGCACCGCCTTACTGCTTGCGCAAGCGAGGTGCTCTGGCATGGCTACGCTCCCATGGGGTGAGCCGCTTCGAGGACATAACGTCTTAGCCACGAGGCGAGCGGCATACCCAAGCACAGCCGGCTGCACGGAACTCGTGCAAAAGCTCTTTTCCGGCGCTTCTACCTTATAGGTTCTAGGTTCGAAGTTGACGCTACTATGATGTAGAATGTTCTCACCAGCACGACTGACCGGCGACTTAGCGTGTCTACCTCAGCTAGCTCGGGAGTTACTGCCTGAAACCCTTGCTCGTCCAATCACCTTCGTTCAGCCGTGCGATAGCCTGTGACCCCCTGCTCAAAAAATAGTAATTGTGAATCATATCAGCGTGATATACTAATGGCAAACATGTCGCAAGATACGAATGATGCTCACAAGAGTGACTGGGTTGCAAGATTGGAATAGGTTCGACGTCGATGATCCAGTCTGATATTATGAGGATGAAGACTGGGGGGGTTATGTGTACTATGAAAGTCCAGCAGCGCTTCAGAGCAACGTTGATCGGCCCCCCTATACCAATCTAACCCTGCTTTAGCCCACTCTCTTTACCGTAAGTTTAAGGTGCACAAAAGGCGCATCAAACTAAAAGGTCTGAGCAAGGTAACCAAAGAGAGCGATATAATAGCGTTCATGCATAAGATAACGCAGCGATTGAGCCCGGAAAAGATCTCTATTGTTCGTGTCTGTGGTAGCATCATTGACTAAGGTACCCTGAGGTTGTTTGCTAATTGGACCGCAAACGTACGTCTATCAAGAACGTTATCAGTCAATCTACATCATCTACGACCCCTGAGGCTATAGAGTGGTCAACACCGGTACTTTCTCGAGCCGCAATACCTGAGGTGCTTGCTATACCAGAGCATTTTCAGCAGTATCGAGGATTACTACAAAGGGTCTTTCGAGACAAGAACATAGGTTACCACCAACTAGAGACTTGATTGCTGCATCATCAAAGTCTAAGAAGATCCCAGTCCCTATCTTAACACCCTTTGTAGAACAGTGCGTAGTAGCCTGTCATTCATTCGCAAGGCGCTCTTTCTAAATATAGGACAGACCTTCCTCTATACTACCGCTGGAATTAGATATATTCTTTAAGCAGAGCACACTAGGAGTATTCGAGATCTCTTTACGTTTGCTGTCTTCATTTGTCATCAGGAATCGAGATCGGATAGCTCTGGCTATTCTTTGACAAGTGTCTGCTCTGGGTGGAGTGCTGCTGGGTATCGGCCAGTGTCTATGTTCCATCTGCGGATGGCATCAATAATTTATATCGCTGATCTTCGTGGCAGCGTACTCGGCAAATGGATTGCGTCGTTCAATGTACCTGTGGCGGTGGGAAGTCCTCTGACGGGACGAATTGAGACTGACCGAATATCGATTGGCGTTAGAATAAGTGGTGAAAACTATGGTGGATGAGGCCTACTTGGCAATGCTTGGCAGGCTCGCTTAGCTAGCCTACTAGGGCTAGGGCTCGCCAAGGCCTCCATGCGCGCACTAGATAAAATCTCTGCATGCAATTCTATCTAGCAACAACTTCAATAGCAATAGATTGTTCCACCCCATTGAATGGCCAATAAGCCTCCAATCATATCACTGATATTCTAAAGGGTTATGAGCCCGGGTTCTGCAACCCGTTGGCGTTAAATTGCTGCCTAGGACGAATACTACCTACCTGTCGACTAGGGAGTTGAAAATTTCGAAGAAGGAATTCAACAACAGGATTTCGAAGAAGGAATTTAACACCACACATAACCAAAGAAGAACCTAATACCAGCAGACACTAAAAGCCTAACGTTATTAAGATAGACGAGCTCAGACCGACTAATAAGTCGCTACTAAAAGGCGTTAAGGATTAGCCGTATTTTAAATAGGAAATAGAAGCAATATTCAGAGTCTAAAAGATATAGGAAGTAGTAATAGGAAAGAAGAAAAGACCTATACTACCTACGCTACTAATACCTCCCGAATCCTAATTATCTATATCTAAAGACAAACTTCCAGAGTATATATACGAACAAATTAAGAAGTATAAGACAGCGTTAGAAGAATAGAAAGAAAAGAACTCCTCCGCTATAGGAGTACTTATACTACGCTACGGAGCTACACTAAGAAGCTATATTAAGAAGATAGAACTAGTCTCCGTTACTTAGGAAAAGCTAATATAAGTATATAGTATATCTTTAATTACGTTAATTAATATAATAATAGGAGTACTTACTTATCTTAAATTAACCTTATTCAAAACTATTTAGGATTACGCTGCGGAATTTAAGAATTATAAGGATAAACTAAGCTTGCTAAATACGCCTATCCTACTAGTACTACTAGCAGCGCTATTCCGTAATAGTCTAGAAGAATCGCTTATACTATACGTTTTCAACCTAGTATAATAATATAAGACTTTAGGAAGTATACTTAATATTAATACTATAGTAGCGGCCCTATCGGAGAAATAAGTCTAACTTAACGACAGTAAAACTAATAAGGCGTTAGTAGCCAAATTTAGTAAGTAGGAAAAGGTAAAAAGGTCTCCTAGAAGCCCTACTAGTAGCTAACTACCTTATAGTAGGAATCCTCCTACTAATAAAAAGGATAAGAAGGATAATAAGAAAGCCTACCCTTATTACGGAAAGTTATACTGTAAAGATAATTACTAGTATACTAATCCACAATTAGCACCTGTTAACTGGATCCTAAATAAAGAAATTATAGACTAGATCAAAGCTAATAAAAAGAAGGCCTCCGCTATAAAGGCGTTAACAGCGCCTCCAGCCCCGCCTGTAGCGAATTTATCTATAGAAGCTTAAAATAAGAAAGCTAGCGAATCTAACGAATATATTAGGCCTAGTATTACTAGAAAATCCTTACGTAATAAGCTAACTAACTCTTAAAGGATTAACACGTCTATTCCTTCCGATCTGAAGGAGGAAGCGGTCTATATTAACACCGCCTCTAACGTCTATACTATATAGGATCTTTCCAAATTCTAGACCTACTAGAAAGTTAATAAAACCCTATTAGGAATCGACGGCAACTTACTAAGAGTCCTAGGAATTAGAATCGTGCACTACCTAATAGTAGTAAACAGAAAACTTTTAATAATCAAGATCTCTAGCGTCTACTACGTGCCTATAATATATTATAATTTACTCTCAGTAGCTTGCCTGGAAGACAAGGGCTGCTATACTATTATTAAAGACGATCGATTCGATATTATTAATAATAAGGGTAACTTAGTCCTCACCGGAAGTTAAGTAAGTAATAGTTACTTACTTAATCTTTAATATATTAAGACACTGTATATATTACGATCTTCGAAGAAACCTCTCGCTAATTATATATCTTAGGATGAATAGCACCGCCGTCTAGGTTACTTAGGTATATAAGACATTAAGAAGCTTACTTATATTACCTTAGGAATTAATACTAAGATAGCGGATAAGCTGCAAAAAGTAGTACTACCGTATAAATATTACGAAGACTGCGTAATTACGAAGATAACTAAAATTTATAGCAGAATTCCTTATTAATAAGACCTAATAAAACGGGAATTAGTACTAGGAGCAAAGATCTCCTTAGATATTACTAGCGGTAGTTAGATTAAGCTTACTAAGGGCGGACACCGCTATTACGCCTCCTTTATATACGAGGCTACCGATATAGTCTAGATTTATATAATAAAATTTAAGACTAATCTCCTAATAATACTACGCGATCACCTAACGTTAATAAAGACCTAGGGACGACTAGTAAGTCGCTTCACCAGCGATAATAAACTAATCTACGCCTCTAAGGAAGTATAAGCTATCCTAAAGAGCTTTAGAATCAAATAGGAGCCAGCGGAGCTATATACGCTAAATTAGAACGCAATTACAGAGCGAACTTTTCAAACTTTATTTAGCAGAGTTCGTACAGTGCTGCGAGACGCCGGCTTTAGCTAATCCTACTAGGGCGAGGCAATTAATTATATTATCTATACTAAGAATAGGTCGCTGTTATTAGTAGACCCGTCCACTACTCCCTATAAGGCTTAGATAGGTAAGAAGGCTAACGTTAGTAACTTTAGACCGTTTAGCTATATTACCTACGTCTATAATACTAATCTAATAAAGAAGAAGTTAGATAATAGGGCTACTAAGGCCAAATTTCTTAGCTACAGTTTCTATAATAATTAATACCGCTTCCGAGACATATAAAGGAAACGTATATTTAAATCCTCTTAGGTACGCTGGGAGCTAGACTCCTACGTTAATAGTAAAGATATAGGGGCAGGCGAAGAAGAGTTATTTAATAAAAACGACTTATAGGAATTCTTTACTACCAACTCGTCGATAAAGCGACAAAAGTCGCTAACTATAGAGTAATAGAAGTCGCCAACTGCAACTGCTAACCTAATTAAGTAAGGCGATCAAGCCTCTAACGTAACCGCTATTGCAGACGATAATTCAACAGGTAATTTAGACGAAAACGATTCGAATAATCCTAACGTTATAAATATTAATTTAAATAAATCTAACTCCTCGTCTAATAATAATAACTTATCTAATAATAACGTATTTAAGACTCCTGCGCAGATACCAGCGCTAGAGTAGACTCCTAAGGAGACTGAAGGTCCCTAAGCTACTATATCTCCGCAACGGTCGGAGACTCCTACAACTACGGTTATAAATACTAATCTAAATATTCGCACTATACGAACACGCGTGCAAGCGAGGCCTGATTATAGGCAACTTAATAGGGGATTCGTAGTAAGAGTTACTACTAGATCTTATAAGGCTAAAGCTAACCCTGCACCTCCTATACCTGCTAATATTTATAAGGCCCTAAGTAGCCCTGATAAAGAAAAATAGATAGCAGCTTTCTAAGATAAGCTAACCTTATTAGAAAAGATAGTAACTTAGGATATACTAGCTCCCGTTCCTAAGGGATAGAAGGCCTTACTTAGATATTAGGTCCTTACTTATAAGCTAAATCCTAATAGAGAGATCGCTTAGTATAAAGCTCGCTAGGTAGTTAAGGGATTTAGGTAGATTAAAGGTCTTAACTATAATAAGACTTATTTAAGTATAGTTAAAGGTACCGCAGTGCGAATTCTTATAGCACTATACGCTAAGTATAACTACGAAATAAAGCAGTCTAATATTATTACTACCTTCCTCAAATCTTTACTAACGGAGGAAGTATAGGTTAAGCAGTCTTACAGCTTTACTAATAGTAATCCTATAGACGCCTACTAATTATAGCGCGCCCTATATAGCCTTAAGCAGTCTCCTCGCGAATAGTATAAAACCGTCCGCTAATTTATAAAGTCCCTAGGCTATACTAAGCTAGTTAAAGACTACTCTATATTTACTAGCGAAAATAGTATAATAGTTATATTTTATATTAATAATATCCTTATATACGGACCTAATAAGGCTGTAATCGCCGAATTTAAATAGAATTTAGACTAACGATTTAGAATAAAACACCTTAGTAACGTTAACTAGTATCTAGGGATAGCGATTATTCGAGACCGCCCTAACCGTACTATCTATATTAATCAGACTTTATACGCTAAGCGTATTATTACTTAGGCAGAGATAGAATCCTACCACCTAGTTACCTTACTAATAGATAAGGGCAACGACTTAGTTAGAGTACCTAATAAATATATAGCAGACCGTACTAAGGCGGAGGTCTATTACGCCTTAGTAGGAGAATTATAATAGTTATTAATAATAACACGTCTAGACTTAGCTTTTATAGTTAGAAAAAGTAGACGTTTCTTAATCAACCCTACCAGCGAGCACCTTAATTCAGTAAAATAAATTATTAAATATTTAGTAGGTACTACTAAAGTTGGACTACGCTATAGACCTAGAGACGTTACTAAAGGCGTTAATCTAGAAGGCAAATTGCTTAGTTAGACAGATATATTATAGTTAGATAATAGAGACACTTCCTATATAACGTTAGGCTATATCTTTTAACTATAGAATAGACTAATCAGCTGGTCTAGCAAGCTTTAAACTCTCTATACTAATTCGACTATAGAAGCGGAATACGTTGCTGAATATAACGCCGCTAAAGAATCTCTCTTCCTTAGCGAATTGCTATAAGGGATTAGCTATAATAAAAAGGATATAAAGCCTATTAAGCTAATAGGAGATAACTAGGCCGCTATTAAATTAGCTGGTAATCTAATTAACTACTAACGCACTAAATATATACGCAATAAGTTTTATTTTATACGCGAAATAGTATCTAAAACTAGCGAATTAACCTTATAATATTACAACACTGCTGATATAGTTGCTGACGGTATAACTAAGGCTCTCGCCCCTAACGAATTCCGCCCTTTCCGAGATAAGCTGGGACTAGCTACGAGCGTGATTAGTAGGGAGCTTAGACAGTAGGCTACCTCACCACCGCTGGTTTCAAATAGGAGCGTTAGAATAAGTGGTGAAAACTATAGTAGATGAGGCCTACTTGGCAATGCTTGGCAGGCTCGCTTAGCTAGCCTACTAGGGCTAGGGCTCGCCAAGGCCTCCATGCGCGCACTAGATAAAATCTCTGCATGCAATTCTATCTAGCAACAACTTCAATAGCAATAGATTGTTCCACCCCATTGAATGGCCAATAAGCCTCCAATCATATCACTGATATTCTAAAGATTGGGGTGGAAGGGAGCATCAGGGTGTGCAGGCGTTAATTTCATTCTTGTGGTGGAAATTCCTATGTGAAACAGACTGCGTTCCATGCAATAGCTTTGTCTGGCTTCTCGGGGTCGAGTCATTTGAAAGGCGATATAAATTGTTATATAACAATGAACACTACCTGTATGAGAACGTTCTCCCTGTGATATGTCCCTATCGATCCACCATTTAATGGAACTGCTCTTCTCGTACTTCTCTTCTTCTTGAAGGTCTACAATCAGCGAACAAATGTTGTCGAGGCGCTGCGCGCCATAAACTAGCTAGACTCGACGTTGACCGACTGCAGTAACGCCTATGCGTCTCCTTAGCCTGTAACTCAATGGCGTAAATTGCCCATGGCATCGAGCTACATCGACATGTATTGTTGTATTTGCATTAGTGATCTCTGGCAACGTTTCCACGAGTGAGTGGAAACTAGCCAAGTATCCCGTTATGCCTTTGCGAACCTTCAAGAAGAAGGCTCCGCTTGCCGCACTCGGCGTCGCTAGTACGCACGGTTTTGCTTTCGTACCTGCGGCATACCTACCTACTCCCTGCCCTCCGATTCCCGAACCGCGATTGGCACAATAACGGCCAGTGGTTCCTGCTGCTGGCGCTCGTGCTCGCTCCCTCCTCTGTGTTGAGGGGTGTCTCCGTTGAAAGAATTGGACAATATCTCAAGCCGATGAATGCGAGCAGAAATTTGTACTACTGGTTTTCTCGGGCCATCTGTACGATCGCTTTGCACGTCGTACCACGTACGACGGTGTCATCGGCTAGGGGGACGTTTTTGTCATGGAACTTAGTTGTAATGGCGTTGAGCTTACGACGGACGCTTGTTTTGCGTAGTTTTCATGTTGACACAATGAAGGTACACAACATGCAGCGGGTTTTTACGAAGCTGTCGGCGAGCCCTTTGCTCTAGTCGTTGCGTGACGGAGCGAGCTGCGATGTTGGCTGTTTCGGGTACGGGGATTACGGCATAGATTTCAACTCGTGATTCTTCATCAAGCTGGGTCTCTATGGTGTCTGCGGGAGCTTGTCCCATGTTTCTCATTGTTGCGTCAACGCTTGTACCATCGATGAGTCAGCTCGTGATAATGGTGGTCGTCTCTTATTCCGTCAATCAATAGCATTGGCGCCAGCTTTAAGAGAGCTGGAGCCCAATCTGATTGAAGGGTCGAGGTGTGGATGCACCAATGGAGCTCGGCATTGGTTGAGTTGGAAATTTATTTCACAAGGTGAAGGATATCCGGAAAGATGGTAAGGGGTAACAACGGCAGAATCAATAGTCTGCTCAAATGGATTCCGACTCCTACGTATGCTGATATGCCAAACATCAAAATACGCGAGACTATGTCCATCCGCGTGCCTTCCTTTCCCTTACTCCCCCAGCCAGTCTCCCCAAGCCGTCCAACACAACAGATATGCGCCATACTCCTTCTATGCCTGGGTACCTTAGCCAATATCATGACAGAATGGCCACCCATAAATTCATGAGTGACATGCCAAACCCAAGAGGTGTAAGACGCCAACTGCCCGGGAAGTATGCATGCTCGCGAAGCGCAAGAAGTGAACGAGCGCATGGTAATCTCAGATGAAAAGATTATTAGTATTATTGTTGGGGTTTGCTCCAGAAGTCTAAGCTCGCTACGACATCCTCGCCTCCCTCATCTTCGTAAGCGTACAGAATCTGCCACAAACGGTCAGCCTTTGATGGGCCAATCAGCTTAAAGAATGACCTACCTCTCTCGTAGAAGAATGCAACATGCGAATATTCTTTCCGGTGATGATGTGAACAAGCTGGCTTGTCTCCAAGTGGCGAATCTCTATAAAATTTGGCTCGAATGCAAGTAGGTAGGGGTGTGACAGGGCGAAGTTTTGTGGCTTGCCTTCCCAATTGATGCACCAGTCAGGCCGAGCTCGCCAGCCGTTCCGGTTAACGAAGAAGGAGAAGTCGGTATAATGGAGGAGGAACTCGCCATTGAGTCTTTCGATCGAGATGGGGACAATGTCTTTGCGGGTGACGAAATCGAGAGAGGTATCGGCATGGTCAAGAAGTGGTTGAGTCTCCAGCGTTTCTAGACTTACAACTTCGAAGCCACGGGAGCATGCTACGCAGAGCTTAGAACGTAGGAAGTCTATGGACGTAGACTCGGCAGGGACGTAGAATTCCTGTAGAGTCAGTACCATAGATGGACCTGTTGTAATAGAATCACATACCTTGAATGGCTTAAGGGCTTCCTGGCCGCCCTGAAACATTCTACCAATCGCCGGCTTCTTCTTTCCTTTCGAGACTGTGTCCATCGGTTCGTACACCTTGATGGTCGTAGAGATACCTGACATCTTCGCTGAGCACACAAGGTGCCTTCCCATGCATACACCGGCCTTAAAAAAATTGGCGTGATTCTGAATCTTTTTGGGTCTTTTTAGCATAGGCGATTGTGTGTCAAGTGGATCCAGAACCTCCAATGGATACGACATCAAGCTCTTAGTAGCGAGAACAAGTAGAAGTTGGTACTCTTCTAGCACGTCAATCTGGGTGACGTTCGAGATCTCGAGCACACGCTTGGGTCTCGCAGCTGCCGATTTAGGCTTGCGATCTGACACAAAAACCCCAGTATCCGTACCAAACACTAATTTCCTACCACCATCTGTACACGTCAGATGTACTCAATATGCAGCGAGGACACAGCCAACTTACCAATGGGCACAAGGCAGTTGACCTTGTGACTGGAATTGAAGAAATTGTCACACAGCACGGTCTTGGTGTAGAAATTGCCACGGCTTCTAAGCTTTTCCTGTTGCTCCTCAATGTTCTCCATCCATTTCCGCCGCGAAATCGTCGAAGCCGCGTAAAGCGTCTGATCGTATCCGCCCTTGCCGATGTGTCGGAAAGTAATCGGAAAGCCTTCTTTACCGCTCGTCGCAGCTTTTGGACCATTGATTGCAGCCTTCGCCCCAGGTATTAGACTAGAGGATGGCCTTTTGGATATACCCAGCCTCGGGATTACTTCGTCCATTTGAGTGATGATCAGTAGCTCCAAGGGTATTGGTTTCTTGTAAACTCGTAGCTCCTCCTGCCGATTGTTGGTCTTTTGCCGGACAAACAAAAGCGCGTGGTTGAACAAGTAAACATGGACTTCGCTCGAGTCCGTCGGGCTCTTTTTCAGGGGACCTTTATAGACCAGCTGTCGACCTTCCTCGAGCAATTTGAGATGATCTCCCTTTTCACCTCCAGTCCATTTCAGAGCTTGTTGTAGCTGGCGTAGGTTAAATTGGTTCTCTGCTTTGCCGGATTCTTCGTTGACTTTCTGCAAGAAACTCTTAATCAAGGAAATAGCTTGAGGGATATCTTGCCTATCTGGATTGTCTTCTGATGTGTATTTGAAGATATTTTCGAGCAGCAAAGGATATCTCGCGAGTCGTGTTGTAGGCTTTGTCAAGTAGCCATTAAGCTCAAGCTTTCTAGACTCTTTGAGTCGCTCCGTTTCATCGACGAACTTGGAGAAGGTAGGGTTCCTTGTCCGTTCCGCTTCGAACTCGTGTTTACCCCACAATTGGTTCGCTCCATACTTTACGAACGGACCAAATCGTGGTACCCATTCTAGGAATATGTCGCCCACATTATTGACCACGGGATCCTCGCTTTGCCTTCTCGTTAGTGCTTCAGCCATTTTCGAATTCACGGCATGGACCTCCATGCAGTTAGAGAAAACCGTCCGCACGAACCGTTCGCGATGTCGGTCAGGGATGGGTGAGGGGCTTATAGGGTTAGTAGAACGTAGGGGTTTCACCCAGAAGTCTCGGAGATATTCCAAATCTTTCACAAAGTCGCGCTCGGTATACATGAGTTCCGATATAACCTCTTGGCGCTTCTTCTCCCTCTCGTCAACGCTATTAGCAACTTCTTGCGTAACAGTATTTATCCAAAGTTTTTGTTCGTCGGGCTCATCAGCGTGCAGACTGGCCGATGATTGCTGCCGTCTCAAGCCAGGCTGTGGTTTCAAATTTAGTCGAGCCTGTTGCTCCAATCGGCGCGGGCAGGCTATTGAGTAGCAAAGCCTGTCACGCGTGCAAGTGGGAGAATAGCATTCTGTAAGAAGCGTGAACACGCCGTTCACATGTGTCGTAGTATCTTCCATCAGCGATTCCCGAAATTGGAAGATTTCCTGGGTTGAATCTCTTAGTCGATGATCGTACGTAACATCATGGAAGAACTTTTGGGCATCCAGAGCACGTCCTAGTAGTAAGGCCAGGTTTCGGTCGGTGGTCTTAATGATATATGAGATCAAATCGACTGCCTCTTGGCCTGAAAAAGCAAGCTTATAAGACAAGTCGTTTTTACTACGATCGCCGGCTTGTATTCGCTCTCGAAAGACATCTGCAACTCTTGACAAGAGGGCCGGATATACCAACGGGGCTCTGCTCTGAGCAGAAACTACAGTACTGCTTGTTGAAGCGCCAACTTTTTGCATAGACGGTCGATGCTGCAAAGAATTGGCTCTTTCATTTGAAGGTGCTATAGTAGAAGCCATTGACATAGTTCGCGATACAGTGCCTTCAGAGCTTGTGGTTCGGTCACGGGCGGTTGGGTCAGTCAGGGTAGGCGCCCGAGAGGGGGTATCGCGAATAGACGCATTATCTTGAAGAGTATCTGCATCCGACTCCCTCCTTCTGTTTGGTATCACCCTTCCACTCATGGTCTGATTATGATCTCTGTCCATGGAGAAAGAGCTCATTGACATTGCTCTCTCGTCGTGCCGTTCTGGCACTATCCGCCCTTGCGCTGTCGTCCTCGACCCCATCGACTGATATGACTGCTGGCGGAAAGAATTTGCAGAGGCATTATTGTAATTGCTCGGTGGCGGGTTGTATGGGGCAGGGACCCTCATTGAAGCCATGGACTGTGTTCGATATGGATCGGCATTTGACGCAGGAGTTGGAGGGTAGCCTCTGTTGGGGACTGGCTTATATGAGTCCACAAGGCTGGGTGGGTAGCCGCGATTTGGCGGCTGTCTGTTGTACGGCGATGGGACAGGCTGGCGGGAGTCAATGCGTTGCGGTTGAGGATAGGGACGCTGGGCTGGGTTCGATGGCTGAGGAAGGTATTGAGGCTGTGGTTGTGGTTGCACTAGTCCACTGCCCTGTCTCTGGCTTTGATAATATCCGTTTGCTGCTGGGGGAGGATAGCCGTTTGGTTGGTACTGTTCACCTTGTGAAGGTCTTCGGCCGGCTGCGGATGAGATCTGCGATGCCATGGAACGTTGGGAGGTCATGGTATTGGATCTCTCCCCTGTCATTTGAGAAGAATCGCTTGTCATCGTTTGCGACCTCCCTGGCGGGGGAGCAGCTCCAAAGATATTTGAAAATGCGGCGTCTCTTTGATAGGATGACGCATGGCCATAATGATTTGGTCCTATGTTCCTCCCCTGCTGAACTCCATAATCCGCCATGCTCGATGAAATATTACAGCCTTGTAGCCCACTGCCCTTAGAGCTTTATCTCTTCACACGTTCGTGGGCGCTGGTGATTCCACTGGAGTCTATCGGAAGAGGGGGCGATTGCGCGGCTTCTGCAGTGATTGTGACTTATCTCCGCTCATTGATTGTAGCACAACACTAGTCCGAGTGCATTACACTAACGAATCTTCCACACCGAGCTCTGATTGCTGCTATGTTCTTGTCGTAAGGTAGGGGTTGTTGTAGTCTTAAGGTTCGCGTAAAAGGGTTTGCAAAGGACGGCGGAACGCCTTGTTGGGGCTAAGTAAAACCAAAGGAGTGTGCGATCGGTTGGCATCAGTAGCCTCTGGATCTGAAAGATATGTTGGCAGTACTATGGCAGGGTGTAGAGATCGTTGTTGTTGGGTTTCTTAGAGATCAAGGATGGGAGTGGTCTTGCAAGATGGCAAACGAGAAATTCCGGTACGGGGACAAGCGCGAGTGGCAGTGCGCAGCTATCTAGTCCCATAACTCTACTTCTACACCTTTCCATCCATGTACACCTCATTTGTCGATGCCTCTTAGACTGTGTATTCTTGCTCTGATCACTATTCAGCTAAGAGGCTGCCTCTTGTAGTCACTCTTCTTTCTTAAAAGACCCCGTGCGTGGCTTCGACGTCATCAATCGCCGAGCAGGCGTCTACAATTGCTTAATACGATACCCAAGCTCAGTCCAGGATGTCGGAAGGGATCAAGTCCCCAAATTTCGCGCCCTTCTTCGGGATGGTACGTATTATCTTCGCCGCTACATGCTCAGATACTGACAAAGATGTGCAGGGCGGCATTGCTTTTGCTGTAAGTCTACATTACCCCCAGATCCTCGACCGAACACGACCGACTCACGTTTACCCCTCTTAGATGATATTTGGTTGTACGTCTTAGAAGAAGTGAGACTGATGCAATCTGGTTGACTCATGAATCTCTTGCAGGTGCTGGGGCAGCATATGGCACAGCTAAATCAGGCATTGGGATAGCAGGAGTCGGGACATTCAGACCAGATCTGATAATGAAGGTTTGAAGGACACACTCTGGTAGTCACAGCATCAAGGCTGAATCTTTGAAAACTCTAGTCACTGATTCCAGTGGTCATGGCTGGAATTATCGCCGTCTACTCGCTGGTCATAGCGGTTCTGATATCAGGAGATATGGAACCAACCAAGTCTTATAGTCTTTTCGAGTATGTTTACCACACGAACGCATGGCCGTTGCAGGACTTTGGCGATCTCTTTGTTTCCGCTACTCAGAACTGACACGGCTTTCAGTGGTTTCATGCATCTGGCTGCTGGCCTCTCCGTGGGCCTGACCGGCCTCGCTGCGGGTTACGCAATTGGTGTTGTTGGGGATGTCGTAAGTCAATTCACCGCTCTTGACGGCTTATCGGGTGTTGACCAGATGAAGGGTGTTCGATCATACATGCAACAGTCAAGAATATTCGTTGGCATGGTTTTGATACTCATCTTTGGGGAGGTCCTTGGGCTCTACGGGTATGATAAAGTGTTTTTGTGAAGAGGAGATCTTGCTAACAGGGTCAAAGGCTCATTGTCGCTTTGATATTGAACACAAACACAAACTAGAGGCTTGTGTGGATATGGTACCCTGGTACCCTTTGCTGGCCGGGCGCTTCGGACGAACTCTCGGTAGCATTGCATAAGGCTGGGAATGTACTGGCGTTTGTACGATATAATGTAGTTAGGCCCCTGTTGATTGGTCCATGCTGCTCATCAACATTGAATTCGCCGATGATGCCACCAATATATGACATTATCAACTCCATCACCCTAATGCCCCCACGCTTACTTTTGCGCCTCTGCGCCTTTGTCATGTTTCATTGAATGAGAAACAAGAGATTCGGCACCGAGCTCCGGGCCCCCTGTACCCTATAAGACAGTGGAAGGAAATAATTAACGCGCCAAGTCCAGAAAGAACACACCGGGAAGGCTCTAGGGGAGTAAATTTCACGCAGTGCGACCGTGTAACCTCTCCTCTCACCTCATCACGGTCTGCGCAACATCAGTATTCGACCCTTTCCTGCACATCACTCTCCTCTTCCATGGCCAAATCTCTGCAGCATGCAACCCAATCAACGTGCATAAAGACCCTGATTTTACGCAAACCTAAGCTATCCTTGCAAGGTGCGGTGCGTCATTTGGCGGCTTGTTAGTCTGGATGGCAATGCTTGGCCGGCCCTCAGGCTCGACAACAACCATCCGCCCGTCGAACTTGTCTCGCTCCAACACACTCACTCAAGGATGCCGCTCGCAGGCTGTCCTGCCACCAGAGGCCGTTGCCAATCTCGAAAACTCTCCGAGCATTCTTCCAAGGAGACTTAGCCTTCAACGTGTCAAAATGGCCACTGCCAAGTTCAAATCTCATTTCCACGCTCCCCACGGGCACCATCTCTTCCGAAGCAACAGCGCCAATCTCCTCAACGAAAAGCCAATCGATGAGGAGCAGAAACAGAAAGAGAAGGACTTCATAGCATGCTTCGAGTGCAACGGGCCATCTCTCTCACCAAGTGAGATTGCTGAGAATCCGCGCAACAAGGAAGTGGGGTCAGCCTCGAAGCAGCTGAGAGTCGGCGACTTTGAGTTGATCAAGACTATCGGAACAGGTCAGTGTACTCAACGATGCCTGAGTACCTGGTTGGATGTGTGACCGTACTCACCTAGGACAGGCACTTTCGCTCGAGTATGGCTGACCTGTCTGGCTGGGTCGCCAAAGGAGGGTCAAAAGGTCTTCGCATTGAAGATCCTCCGCAAGGTTGACAGTAAGAGTCCACGACGAGATCGCATTGCTACTAGTACTAATACTAGTCTCGCAGTCATTCGTTTGAAGCAAGTTGAACACATTAAGAATGAAAGAAACACCCTTGCCGCTGTGGCCGGCCACCCGTTCATTACGACTATGATTACCAGCTTCTCCGACCGAGACAGCCTATACATGCTAGTCTGCGAGCCCAATTCCTCAGCATCTATCTTTCTGCTAATGATTCAAAGCTTGACTATTGCCCCGGCGGCGAAGTCTTTACCTACTTACGTAGGGCACATCAGTTCGATGAGGAAATCTCACGCTTCTACGCAGCAGAAATTGTTCTGATACTTGAGTTCCTGCATGATGTTCAAGGCATCGCATATCGCGATCTGAAGCCGGAAAATATCCTCATTGACGGCGAAGGTCACTTGAAGCTTGTGGATTTTGGCTTTGCGAAGAAGATTTCAAATAGTACGCGATAAAACCCCCCGGACAAGGGTGATTTGCTGATTGAGTTTTACAGGAGAAACCTACACCCTCTGCGGAACGCCGGAGTATCTTGCACCAGAAGTAATCCGAAGTTCAGGTAAAGCTAAGCTCATAAAACCTTTCTTTGCAGGTTCCTTGATATTCGCTCTTGTTTTTAAAGAGTCCGCTTTACTGACTTTCATCAGGCCATGGCACTGCTGTCGACTGGTGGGCTTTTGGTATTCTGATCTTCGAGTTCCTTGTTGGACAGCCGCCATTCTGGAATCAAAATCCCATGAAGATCTACGAGCTGTAGGTTTACCCGAACAATGCACCCGTAGTCAAAGCTAACATCAACGATCAGGATTGTCGAGGGCAAAATCAAATTTCCTTCATCAGTCTCATCAGACGCCCGTGACCTCATTAGCGGTCTTTGCACTGTTAACCCCAGTCAGCGACTCGGCAACATCGCCAAGGGTAACTCAAGCGGTACCGCCTGTGTAAAGAGCCACCCTTTCTTTAAAACCATTGATTGGGAAGCGTTATATCAACGCAAAAGCAAGGGTCCTATTATTCCAAAAGTTCGACACCCAGCTGACGCCAGTAATTTTGACCATTACGACCCGCCTTCGGAAAGCAAAAGTGAGTACACAAAGGACATGGCGTCAAAATACGATCATGAATTCAAGGACTTTTGAGCGAAGACTCCGGGGCGCAGTGGGATATGTTTTATGGACATAAAGGAGCAATCGCTCATTGGCGTTCATTGGGCATTTCCTAAAGGTTGTGAAACTTTGTAATTCATAGACATAGGCACGGCCGGAGTCGGGAGAGCCTTCTGCTTTCGTGGAAAGAGTGTATGTAATTAGCTCGCGACGATGACCGTAAGATGCAACAGCTTTCTATAGCTCACTTCCACATTGTTGCCCCCAAACTCCAATCATGAAGCGGGCATTCGCTGTAGAAGTCTTTGATGACGATTCATCCGGGGTCCTCGCTTTAGCGGTGTTGTCCTTTCGGCAAGGCTGGAACAGGCTAGCCTCAAGCGTCAAATCTGCAGCACTTCCGAGCCTCAACGCGACTTGGCTTCGTCAACCTCGAGAACACGACTCCACAGATGAAAAGCCTCTACTTTGCGCGCTCTGTCTCTCCAAGATGTCAGACTATGAGAAGCTTACTGTCGTCAAACTTCGTGAAGAGCTGGTTAATCGTGGGCTGCCAAAAACAGGACTTAAGGCTGCCTTAATTCAACGTTTAGTCGAGGCTGATGCGCAATTGGGAAGTCCAGATGCGGCTCCTGGAGAGCCAGCAGCAGAGAAAACTCCTGCAGTTGTGCAAGCAGATAAGCCAGCAACGAAGGATGCGGCAGTGCCCGCTCTAACAATAGATGGGGTCCTTGAAGAAGAAAGCGCATCCAAGAAGAATGACGCGCCAGGACCTGAGGAGCCGAAAGTCGAGGTCATACAGGATAATGGTGCGATTCATATGGATGCAACTACATCTGAGGTGGGGATAGGCGCGCAAGTGATCTCAGCCACCAAAGTTGAACCTGAAAGCGCGGTATCTTTGGAACAAGCTCTAGACAAGGTCGCAAATATTACCACGGAATCCACTATTGAAGAGCTGGCCACACAGCAAATCTCGTCGGATGATGTTCTACCAGGGAATCTCACACGGTCCGCCGGCTCTAAGGAGCCGGAATCTGGACTTCAATTACCAACTCCTGATCAAGCCCAATCTGAGTCGACACAGGTTCAGGAAAGCCTCATGACAATCTCTACCCAGGCATCAGTAACCGGTGAGGAAATGCTGGAAGATTCAAGGAAGAGGAAGAGGAGAAGCCAGAGTCCACCTCCGTCATCGCTCGACACACAGCAAAGACTCAAAGCAAAACGAGCCAGGCCTCATGTAGAGCTGCCGGAGGACTCTGCGATGTCAGATGCTGCGCCGGCAGCCAAGTCAGATCATTCTCCTCTCCCCGACTTCGTACCCACCCTGTCGACTCAGGCGCAGATCAATGGCCATGCACATAGTGCGGAAGAGATCAGGCTTGATGAAGGGATTGATCCACCTTCGATTGATCGAGCCACGGTAGAAGATACCACATCTTCACAGAACGGTGCAGCTGAGATTGAAGAGGTGTTAGCCCCAGAAGTAACCATGGCTACACCCAAAGTAGTCAAGAGCACAGAATCACCGATTAAACTATCACCATTGGATACCCGTTTCAAGAACCTTTTCACTGCACCTTCTAAGACCGATCCTTCAGCTCATAAGCCTCCATACACAGAAGCCGAAGACAGAATTATCGGACCTGCCCTGCATCCAGCTACATCTGCTCTATATATTCGCGAACTCATGCGCCCTCTTAAACCCGAAAATGTTAAAGATCATTTCGCCGCTCTCGCCACACCTTCAGATACTCCGGTCGATGCCAGTATCATAACAGAATTCTTCCTTGACTCAATACGAACACATTGCCTTGTTGGATTTGCGAGTATATCTGCAGCTTCAAGAGTGCGCTCGGGGCTGCATGATCGCATATGGCCGAACGAGAGGGATCGGAGACCACTATTTGTAGACTTCATACCCGAAGAGAAACTCAAGCAATGGATTGATGTTGAGCAAAACGCTCCGAGTGGCAGGGGGCAGCCTTCGAAAAGGTGGGAGGTCGTATATGAGGACGAGGAAGGCGAAATAAAGGCTTACCTGCAAGAGGTGGGTACGGGTAGTGGAGGAATCCGAGCAGCGAAGCCTGCGAAAGCCGATGCTGGCCTAGGTGTGCAAGGAGCGCCGTCAGGGCCACGTATCAAGGACCCAGACCTACACATTGTACAGCCGAGGGCCGACAATGGCAAGGGATTTCAAGCACTTGACGACCTGTTCAGATCCACAACGGCCAAGCCGAAGCTATATTTCCAACCTGTTCCAAAAGCCAGAGTAAATCAAAGACTAGATAAGCTGGCTGCTGGACGTGGGGGAGGCCGAAGTGATGAGATGAGAAGGTTCTCATTCGAAGACGAGATCATCGTGGATAAGGGTCCTGAGTTTGGGAATCGTGGGAGAGGGGGATTTGGTGGAAGGGGAGGAGGGTTTTCGGGGACTTATCGGGCTAGGGGTGGAGGTTACAGGGGGGACAGTCATCGAGGTGGGGATAGTTGGAGAGACCGGCGTTAAGACTATGGGGAGGTCAGGCCTATATGCATGCATACTGGTGGCAACGGTTGGAAAAGTAGTCTAGTCTAGGCACCATTGGAGCTGGAATAGCATGGCGCCTGTGGCGTCGTAGCCCAACTTGAGATCTTTGAAGATCTGATCCTAGGCACATTATGTGTTCACTTCTCCACTTGGACTTTCAACTTTGCTAGTTGAGGCTAAGTAGTAAGTGAGGCTATTCATGGAATCTCGGAGATTTAAGCCTTGTGTCAGGGTAACCCGTTACACGCCATCGCGCCAACGTGATTTGCCGCTAGCATGGACAGCACATAGAGACAACTATTGTAGCCAGTGGTGACTGCAGATCAAACCTGCAATCCATACGGACCCCTTTCTGTCACCCATAAAGCGACTACATGTTCCTTGTGACCCGTCAACCACAAAGCCCAATGAGCTCATAGCCCCGCGCCTGCATTGTCCCCGCCTCAGACAAAGGAACCCCCTGGTCCGCTACAATCCTTCGACTAGTGCTCCGCCTTCGAAACACCGATCCTTCGGTACGCTGTATTTACGATATTTACGACCACTGTCCGCCCTGACTGCTAACGACTTACGATCTACTTTTCACAATCTTGTACAGGAGTAAGCGCAGTGCGCTCTTGCGACCATCGAAGGAGGAAGGACTAACGACCTCTGAGCTGGCGCCTATCGAACAGAAGACGCTGGCGTGGATTTGAGAATAAAAGCGAGACGTTCGAGGGTGGGCCAGGGGAAACGTCTTGCTCAAGATGGTGTGGTATATATGCGACTCCACGCTGGAGTACGAGCACAGTATGGTGAATCCCATAGATTAGCTTCGCGAAGCCGTGCTCTAACAATATGTGACAGTCGAGGAAACGAAAATATGGCACAACATGGAATTCCACCACTTTGGCCTAATACTATCCGCGCTATTCGGCCTGATCGCAGTCCTCATGTCATGGTTTTTGATATGGATGCACTGCACCCATTACCTGAAGCCCTGGGAACAGCGCCAGTGGGTTTGCCAGCTACCATTGAATCTCTGCAGCCAAAGCTGACAATCACCAGCATCATAAGAGTGTTGTTCATGGTCCCCATTTACTCCATCGTCTCATTTTTATCCTACCTCTTTTACCGACACGCAATCTACTTTGCGGTCATACGAGATTGCTATGAAGCGTTCGCTATTGCTAGTTTCTTCGCTCTGATGTGTTCTTACATAGCACCGGATCTACACAACCAGAAAGACTACTTCAGAGGAATACAACCACGTGATTGGGTGCTTCCGTTGAGCTGGTTCAAGAGGTGTTGCGGAGGCGGGGAGAAGGGGTTTTTGAGGACGCCTAGGAGTGGGTTGACTTGGTTCAACGTAAGCTCCAGTGTTGGGGGGGGGGGATGGATATGAAAATTGCTAATGCGACTCCAGATCATCTGGTTTGGTGTCTTCCAGTACTGCTTCGTGCGGGTTTTCATGACTTTCGTAGCACTCGTCACCCAAATATTTCACCGGTACTGCCAGGAATCACTCAGTCCAGCGTTTGCACATATTTGGGTACGTACGGATAACGCGCGCATGGGAGCTCATTAAGCTGATGAGTCCAGGTCACGATCATTGAAGGAGGCTGCGTAACAGTTGCAATGTACTGCCTAATCCAGTTCTACATTCAAATAAGAGCCGACCTCGCAGAACATCAGCCCTTGCTCAAGATTTCCGCTATCAAACTCGTCATCTTTCTATCATTTTGGCAGAACGTTAGTCCACCTCTTTCATACATGACAGCTTCGTCACCTAACCGTCTTTTCCCCAGATCATAATCAATTTCCTCACCTCCGGCGGTGCCATCAAGCCCACCAAAACAATTCAAACGCCTGACCTCAAGATTGGCATCCCTTCTATGCTTCTCTGCATCGAAATGGCCATATTCAGTGTCTTCCATCTCTGGGCTTTCCCCTGGAGAGTTTACGACGTACGGCGCTCCCCAATAGTAGCCTCAGAATCTGTACCAGGCCTGTATACCGACCCCCGCAACGCCTACCACGGCGGCCCTTTTGGCATCAAAGCGCTCATCGACGCCTTCAATGTCTGGGACTTGATCAAGAACGTCGGCAGAGGCTTCAGATGGTTCATGAAAGGTCGCAAGACCCGAGAGACAGATGTCAGCTACAAGAGCAATGGCCGCCTCGAGCCAACACGGAATGCTCTCACAGCATTCAGATCTGATGATGAACATACACTAAATCCGTTCAACGAAGGTCACGGAGTAAGCAGCGAACCTTACATCGGCGGCGGCAAACCAGGCCGCTACCAACCCCTCTCCGACGACGGAGAATACGAAGACCGCCTCACCTCCCACCCACAGCCTGTCCCCTTCGATCCAACCTCTAACAACGCATACCCCCGCCCCATGGAGCGCCTACCTCACCGCAGAGACCCAAGCGGCAGCCAAGAGCACGGCGTCGTAGGAATCTACGACCCACCACCTCCCGTAAAAAACCAACTACCATACCCAGACACCAGCGCCGCATTCTCACAACCGAGCCTAGGCTCGCAAGATACAAGCTATCATGGCGCGAGAGA
Organism: Stereocaulon alpinum; assembly: GCA_018257865.1. Lineage (NCBI taxonomy): Eukaryota > Fungi > Ascomycota > Lecanoromycetes > Lecanorales > Stereocaulaceae > Stereocaulon > Stereocaulon alpinum. The sequence continues at coordinate 144,782 of JAEUBA010000074.1, forward strand.
CAGCCATAGGGATAGCAGCAGACTAACACCCGTTCCCCCACCAGATCCGCATCCCTTAGGCCCACCGGGCAGGATGAGTTATGAGCAAGACGAGTGGGATGATTTCGTCGGCGATACCGCTGCGGAGAGGGAAGATGAACGGCATTTGGGAGGCGAGCACGGAGTGAGGGATAATCGGTTCTGAATTGTTTGTAGCGTGTATGTATGTATGTATGTGACTGACTGACTGACTGACTGATGCTTTCGACCTCCTTTTTCCCTGATAGGCGGCTCTACTTCTGAGCAAGCGGGCGTTTTGAACTACATATTCACTCAAGCCCAACTGGAACGAAAGGAGATACCAATGCCTTTGCATACCACACTACCTTACTTTACCTCCATGCATGGAATCCAATCCAATCCAATCCAATGCCCTATTGCACGGAGCGGAACCCCTTCGTATCCATCTTACCCGGTACACGATCCATCAATCGAGCATGGAACACGAACAAACTCAACCTCAACCTCAACCTCCATACCCATCCCACAAGCAAATCCATCCTAACAAAAAGCCTCGCCCAACACTACTCACTCACTAAACCCCCCCAAGCGCATCCCCAGAATACCGTACACGTCCCCACCTATCCTATCTCGCGCCCACCCCTGACCTTCCGAAACCGTACCACGCACTCGGGGCGGGTCCCAGCGAACTACGTACACGCCAAACCCCCAATGAACTAAATAACTAGCTTCAAAATCTGAAATATAACTTAACCTGAGCCTGCAGCTTAGACTTTGGCTGCGAGCTTGAGTTTGAACGCCGAAGCCGAGGCCGGATCGAGAGCTGTGTCGTTTGCGGTACGGTGCGGTGTGGGGTGGGAAGTGAAGGGGCCGGCTAGTGGGGTGGGATGGGATACGTAGTTGAGTTGGGTTTTGGAGCTTGGGTTAGGGTTGGGATTCAGGAAGGGGGGTGTTGGGTACGGAGTGGGAAGTGGGGAAGGGGGAAGTATGAGAATGAGGGCGTGGCAGGTGAAGGGGTCGTTTGTTTTGGGGTGAAGAGATATTGTATGGGGGGGGATTTGTGTTTGGGAGACGTCATCTTTGAGATAGGTTTTTGTTAATAAAGAAAAGTAGATCAGGCGAGGCGAGGATAAGAGGACTCTAACAAAACGAATTCGTTTTCATTCATTTGCTACCTGTTGAGTTTTCCAGGCTGGGGTACCCATCCCATATCGATGCCTGTTCATTACTCTTCCCAAACACCGTGCTCGATGTTCAATGCTGTTGCTATGCTTGCTCGCTCGCTTGCTTGCTATGCTGCGCTGTCCCTGTCCCTATAACACATGCTGCTAAAATGTACGAAAACGACTGGAAAAAATGCCACAAGATTCAGCTCTTGAAACTTTGTGTCCGAATTAGAAGCGTGCCTGCCTATATGTATCAGGAAAAGAAGAACCGTTATGTTTTGGTGCAGAGTGGAGGCCAGGTTTTGGCTCCGTGTGTCTATGTGCCGTATGGTATCTGGTAAAAGGGCAGCAGGAGGTCGTCGAGAGGATCGGAGGAGTTCGTCGCGGAGAATGCGCATGAGGAGGCGGTAATCTGTGCTCGTGTCGAGAGGATGAATGTGCGGTTCGCGGAAGAGAACATTCATTGGGTGACACGGATGCTCTTCATCGCTATTGGTAGGTTTCGTAGGTGGTACACACTCGTGGTGTGCCAAAGATGGATAGGATGAGGAGTTTGGTGGCAATGGTAGGTGGTGGTGGTGTGACAGATTGCCGTCCATCTTTTACTCGATTACAGGTTTGACCCTTTCTGACTCGGGCTTCCAGGTGCCTGTGGGTGGTCCGTTAGCTCAGTCGCCTGAAGGATTCGCTCTGGTAATTGTACCTTCGAAGTCATGCTTCACAAAAGCCATTGGGTCCTCTGGATCTTTAGCACCCATCTGCTGCACACCCGGACTGAAACTTGTAATGGGTAATACCACCACATCTCCCACCTTCTTCGCCGCTTCCATGCCTGTGAATGTTTCCCATGTAATGTTTTTTGATCCTTCCATCTTGAAATATGTAGGGTCATTCAGGTATGCGAAGATTGTATCCGTCCACAAAGCTGGGCCAGTAAACTCGACAATGCTTTTATCCATCTTTTTGTCTTTGAGGATTCCCTTCTTTGCCATTTGCATCGCCTCCTCGGTTATATTCGCGACAATGTCGCGCAGAACAGGATGCCCTGATTTTGCCTGGATCGTCCATTGGCAGAACTGTATCCGGCGAGAATACCAGTCTCTCCAATCTTCTCGGTCCGGATCAGCTTCGATTCCAATGACTAGACCGAATGTTGATCGTGGTACTTCGCTGGGTATCCAGTCTGTGGTTGACCGGAGAGCGGTGGTGTCAATGTCTGTGTAGATACCCCCTCGCGCAAGTAGAATCAGGTACCGGAAGAAGTCTGCTTTCATGACTGGTAGAGGTAGAGATGTGTATGCGTCGAGTACTTCTGGTACTGAAGCGTATAGATGTTTTAACAGGTAGACTGCTGCGTCATCCGTGACGACCTCATGGACGAAACCTGGATGTAGCTCCGACCAGCTTGCTTCTGCCGGTCTAAAGGTCTCTCCGAAATCTCCTGATGCTGGCGTGTATTTCCATGTCTGCCAAATATACGCCGGAAATTTCCCTGCCCTGTCGTATGGAAATTGGTATTGCAATCGATCTCTTAATGATGTGGTGACAACCTCCGTCAGCGGCTGCTGTGCCAAATCTTTCGTATTCGAGGCTTTTCGAGGTGGAGGATATGGTCTTGACGGCTTTTCTGAGCTTGGCGGTACTCCTGTTGTCTTGGGCTGCTGTTTGGACGTTTCGAAATCAAGCTTTTGGTTGTCGGCGAGTGTAGCCCGCGAAGCTGCGGTGGAGTGGGAGGAGTGTAATAAGTAGACAGCAGTAAGTATGAAGAGTGCCAGCACCGCTGCTTTCCGGTAGGTGAGCATAGTCGTCGCTGAGACGCGCGTCTTGGTCAATGTGTGAAGAATGGTAGAGGTTAAGGCTGAGGGGCCGAGGTGAAGGACGAGGGTTCAGCGGCGCGGGCTGTGAAGGTTTCAGAAACAAGCCTCCTCTTCACGTGTTGCAATTCATGAGTGGCTTCTGCAAAACGGGACTCCTGGTTTGATTGTGGGTCAAGCCGCTCCTGAATAATTTCCTCGCTTGGAGCTGCTCAATCCCTTTGTTTGCCGGAGCTATTGTTAATGAGGATAGGATATTCTGTGGAAGATGAAAGGGAAGACTAAGGTAGGTCAAGGAATGAAAGGTACAATAGGGTCGTAGACAGAGGTAAAAGAGAGAGACAAAGGTCGCAGACCTATGTTGTGGCAAGAAATGGGAGGTTCGGGGAATAAGCTGGGAGTGATAGCCAAGGAGCCAAGGTCGCCCAAAGAACCGAAGTCAAGCACCCAAAGCGGAGGTCCTGGCGTATTTAGCGTCGACTTGATTGGCGGTCGATCTTCATCCGTAGCGAGAAGATTATCAGAACTTCAGAACTTCAGAACTTCAGAACTTCAGAACCGCATAAGAACATGACGTAGAAGTTGATGTAAAGATAAAAAAGACAATTGCTTTGATGAGGAGGGAGAATAATATAATCGTGTCAGAAATCATTGAATCATGTGATCTGTACAAAGCTGACGAGTCTCTTTCACGAAGCTTTTATCGTTTTCCAACGGCTGTCCTGGATCCCCTTCCCTGCCGGTTCCCGTAGCCTCGTAGTCTAACCTACAAATAGAGACACATACCAGTATTAAATGTCATTATTATATTCCCCGTATCTACACATCGCCTTCCTCATGGAGTGACACTTCTACATGTCCATACTGATGTTCTACCTGCATTGATCATCTGCTGCTCGATAACACTCAACTAAGCATTGGAGAACTCTGATACGCAAGGTGGACACACGCGCATGCATGCAGGCCCCTGCCCCCAGGCGCCACCTTATCTCTTCCCCCCACCATTCCACACCAACTTCGGTCAACGACGCCGAAGCATGCACCATGATGATATAGCCTTCATCTATATACGACTGTGCAGCTTCATGGATTCTTTAAGGTACTTTGGCCACGTCCAGAAGTCGCGCATAAGGTAATTACATCTTAGTCGTGTCGCAGGGCCGCGTCAGCCAAGTCCAAATCCGCACAGTCGGCATAATCTCAACCGCCCCGGAGTACTCACCCCGGGTTTAATAGTTGTGCACGAACCGACATAGAACCAGTGCGCTTGAAGATGCACAATTCAAATGAAAGGATGAGATTGTTTCAAGCGTTGAACATACGCCTCCATTCTCTTAGGGTTTTGATAATTATCATGGCGAGAATATTTGCATTTCCATTTCCATTTTCGGGTGTCCAAACACTCAAAACTAGTAGGACTCTGTGACCCCCGGATCTGGGTCGCCTAACACGGCATGTACTTTCGAAACATGGGTTCCTTCTGTTCGCATCTCTATTTAGAAATGCTGATACTTATCACAACCAAGGCTGCCAAGTCAAGCAACATTCTAATGTCTCTATTTGAGACAAGTAGGATTCGGAAAGCACCATCTCACCCTAGGAAACTTCTAATATTGCCGCCAATGTACTCCAAATCTAGCAGAAACGTGTCATGTCCGAACAGCGATTTGTCTTCTCCAAGCTCCACATGTGTAACAGACCGGTTGCCTGCAGCTCGCAATGTTTCAGCAATTTCGCTCTGCTGCCAAGCAGGGAACAAGATGTCGCTAGCAACGCCCATGACTAATGTCGGATGGTTGCGCAGAGGTGAAAGTCCTTTGATTAGGTCCTCGGATGGGCGGGTGGAATTAGAAGCCACTGGCTCTGAAAGAGATCTGGACGAGGTCTCGGCTGTCTGTTCTTCGTAAGGCTTGTCCGGTAGCGCAAGAGAACAGGAGCGGCCTTTGTCACCCTCCCTCTGACTAGACGAGGATTTGGATTGATTTTGGAGCCGCAATTCATGCATCTGCTCTTGATGCTCATGTCCCAGGTCAAATAGATCCATAGCTTTTGAAACGTAGAGGAGGCTGTTAGCGTCGTATTCTAAGCAGAACTTCTCCCCAGCATGATCGAGGTATGTTTCGATAAGGAAATCAGGACACAGCGCTGGCGGTTGACTCGGGTCAGCTCTCCTCCGCCCAAAACGTTGTTCCCACTCGGGCCCACTTCGATATGTCACTGTAGCAATTTCCCGTGCCAGCTTCATACCTGCATGTGGTGGTATGCCATTGTAATAAAATCCACGCTGCCAGTTGGGATCCATCATCAGCACTTGACGCTGGGTATGCCGCATGGCAATGCTGTATGGATGACTTCGAGCACAGCCGCTCACACTGACAATCTTGCCGACTCTTTCGGGGAACAGGACGCCAGCGGCCAAGCTTTGCATGCCACCCATACTCGATCCGACGCTTGCGTATAGCTTTTCGATCCCAAATGCATTGAGCAACCTGAATTGCGCTCTCACCATGTCCTCCATGGTCAGAATTGGGAATCGTGTAGCGTAGTTCTGGCCATCCGCAGGATCAATTGAGCCAGGCCCTGTACTGCCGTAACATCCTCCTATGACATTTGTACAGATGATGAAATATTTGTTAGTGTCTAATGGCGCCCCGGGTCCAATAAATTTCTCCCACCACCCAGGCTTGGGGTTTGCTTCTGTACTGTGAGCATGGCTTGATGCTGAGAGGCCAGTATGCAGTAGTATAGCATTGCTCTTGTCTTCGTTCAATCTCCCCCAATTCTCATAGGCGACGTTGAATTGCGGTAGAATTCCTCCCCAATCGAGAAGTAATGGTGCATGCGAATGCCAACTTCGATGGCGTCCGGTGGTGTATGATGGTTCCGGTCCAGAGTTCAAGGAGCGCCTGATCAAGGAAGCAGTCCTGGCCTCTTGAGCATCCAAACATGGAAATGAAAGTGCAGGGTTTGAGGAGTCCGGAGGCTGTTCTTCTTCAACTTCTGCTAATGCTGGCTGAGAGCTGCGAGAAGACGTTTTGTGAAAGCTCCGAGAGGCCGGTGTATCTGGGACCCGAGACATGGGCGAGAGGTGCAGTTGGCGGATTTGGGGATTTGTCCAAGAGCGTGCTATAGCGTTTCCGACCTTCCCGGATGCAACGCGGGCAGCAATGGCTGCACCGTGTCGCACGAACATCATGTTGTGTGTCGAGTGTGAGAATGGTGTCGGAAGAAATCCATGAAGAGTCTGTATATATTGAAATCGCCATGATGTGTTGCTTTCTAATGTTCTGAAGGTCGTCAGCGATGGCGTGCTTGAGGCTAGAAAAGCCTAGTGCCACGAGCTTTGCTACGGGTACGGAGGTTGACACCGAAAGTCCTGGAACGGCGCTGATGATCTTAGTATCCTAAGCCCAAGCCCTAGCCCTAACTTTCGATAGAGCCCCTGGAACAAGCCACGTAGATATACGTTAATAGGGCGGGGAGAATAAGCTGGTTGGGGTGCGCTCTAGGCGTAGGATGGCCTATAATACGTAATCTGCGGGTAGTACTGCGCGACCGTGCCCGCTATCCGCATCCCCTACCGGCAGTCGCCTAGGGCAACCTCTCCTGGGCTGTCCTCAGAAGCTAGGGCTAGGGCTTTAGACTTAGTATACTAAGATCTTTAGCGCTGTTCTAGGACTTTCGGTGTCAACCTCCGTACAGCTTGTCCTATAAGTACTAAAATCAACAACCTACTTCTATACGATAGAGGTTGTTACGGGCTAGCCTTTCGTTACTTACTAGTCCTTTATTACTTGCTAGTGTTTATACACCTTAGCCTAGGTCTAACGCTAGGCCCTTTTAACCTTAGCGCCTACCGAGCCGCGTCCCTAATATATTATACACACGCTCTATATATATAGCTTTCCTTCCTTAGATTTATTCTCCTAGTCTAATAACACCCCTATTAACTCGCTCTAGGCTAGCCCCTAATATTAGAATAAATCTTATAACTTACCCCTACCCTTATAAGTGTATCAGCGAGGTTAAATAAATAATATAAACTAACTTAGTATTTAACCCTACTAAGGTAGTAAAAGAAACTAAATAACCTACTAGAGGCGAAGACTATAAGGAGTAGTTACTAGTAAATAAAGCTAAAGAGGTATAGGCCTATAAACTATTAATAATTAGAAGAGGCTATAGCCTACTACCTATAATATTACTAGTACTAGCGGGTATTAAAGAAAATTTCTATAAACCTAAATTATACCTAATAATATAATTCTAATCCTACTTACCTAAATACTAAGTACCTTAGTCTTCGTCCCTCTACCTACCTATCTACTACTTATATACTATCTTATAAGAGTATACGCTAAAGCGTACCTTCTAACTATTTAGGATTCTTATCTCTAAGCTAGTCCTTAGTACCTATACCCTCTTCTTTAGATCTTAATAACCCCCTACCCTTAATTAAAACTTCTAAGCTAGAAGACGTAGAGAACTTAAGCTTTAAGGAAGATACTAAAAAAATAGTTACTATACCCCCTCCGCTAACTACTAATATAGGTAATATACTAGCCTTTACTAAAGCTTAGACTACCTTTATAATAACTACTATCTAAGCTACTATAGTAGCAGCCCTTATAGCGAATACCCTCCCGCCTATACCTCCTAATCTCTAACGTTAGTAGAGATCCCTTACTACTAATCTCTAGCTAGTAATAGACTATTACCTTCTTAAGCCTACCCCTAGTAGCTCTCTTATTAATCTATCTAAAATTAAGTATCCCTATAATTATTTTAGTAATTATAAGGGTAAGGTAGAGTATAATTTATAGAAGATAGTAATAAAGCTATTTATTAAGGAATACCCTACTAACTTCTAAAAAGGATTAAAGTAAGTTTTAGCCTACTTTAAATACTCCTCTAGCGAAGCTTAAACCTTAATCCTTTAATATATAGATCCTAATTATATAAGCCCTACTAAAAACGCCTCTAATATCTTAAAGATACTTAACTAGCGTTTTTTTAATTATAATTATATCTAGTCTACCTACCTCACCTACTATAAGCTTAAAATAGGATTAATAACTTATAATAATTTCTATATTAAATTTACCTAGCTTATAACTATTAGAAAAATTAATACTAAACGCTAGTTTAAGGATCTATATAAGAAGATCTCCCCTATACTAAAATAGGATATCTATACTAAGAAATATAAGATAAATAAGGACTATAGTACCCTTAACGAGTTCCTTATAATTACTAATAGGGAGATATATAATATCTAAGCTAAAGAAGCTGTAATAAAGCCTCTAGTAAATACTAACCCTTATAGTATCTTAAGAATAAAGAGCTAGTAAGCCCCCTTACCTACTCTAAACCCTTATATAAATCGCTAGGTTATATCTAGAAGTACTATTATCCGCCCCCTATCTAACTCCTATAAAGAGGAACCTTATAAGGAGGAGCGTCCTATATTAAAGGATAAGCTAAGGTACTTCTATTATAATAAGGAAGGCTACTTTACCCTAGAATACCCTAAGTATCTCTGCGAAGTAGTATAAGAAGTTAGTAGCGAAGATAAGGACACTAGAGAAGTTAAGGAGATATTAGATTTAGAAAACTAGCTATTCTTAGAGAAGTTACCCCTAAGGACCTACTATTCTTATTATCTATAGAATTCTATAATCCCTTTAGTAGACGCTTATTTATATATCCTATTACCTTAATAGCTTAGGATAAGGAATATAAATTAAAAGCTTTTACTAATACTAGTACTACTATATACTTATTTATTAATAAAAAAGAAGTGTAAATCCTTTCTAATACCCTTAATATTATCCCTATTCCCCTTTCTAAACCCCGATACCTTTACGGATATAATAGTAAAATATAAAGGAAGCCTATTACCTATACTATCTATCCCTTAATATAGGTTAGCGACTATATAGAGTCTACCGTACCTATACTTATTACTAACTTAGGTAATTAATATATTATCCTTAGTAAGCTATAGATAAATAAGTATAAGGTCCTACTAGATATAGTAGATAATTATATTATCTTTATACTAAGGTGTTATAACTATACGGGTATACCTATACCTAAGCCGCCTACCCTTAGTCTAGGAGTTAAAGCTAAATTAACTACTATAAAGCTAGTAAAGCCTACTAAGATCGCTATAGTAAAACCTAAGACTAAAAAGGTTATTCCCCCTTATACTACCTCTCCCCCGCCCGAAGAAAATAAGGTGTTAGATATTAGTTAAATTAGTATAGCAGCCTTCTACCTACTAGCTTAGAATCCGAAGAAGTACTAAGTTTAGTATTTCTCTATAACCCTTACTAGAATAGACTATTAACTAAGAAAAGATATTCTAATAGAAGTAATACGCGAGACTATTATCTATACTAAAGATAATATTAAAAAGAAGCTCCTAAAGGAGTACTACGACTTAATTAATATCTTTAATAAAGATAAGGTAAAGGTTCTCCCTCTATATTAACTATATAATTATAAGATTAAATTAGAGCTAGGGAAGAAGCTACTATAGAGCTAACTATACCTAATATCTAGCTTTAAGCTATAGAAGGTAAAAGAATACCTTAAAGAGAACCTTAAGAAGGGCTTTATCTTACTAAGTACCGCCCTATATATATCCCTAGTACTATTTATATAGAAGAAGGATAGTAGCTTAAGATTCTACGTAGACTACCGTAGACTTAATACTATTATAATTTAGAACCGCTATCTAATCCTATTAATTAAAGAAGCCTTAGCTCGTATAGTAGGTTATAAGTATTTTACTAAGCTTAATATTATTACTATATTTAACTAGAGAATACCTATAAAAATCCAGATTTTTACTATTTTTACTAAGGCTATTAATTAGGTAATAGTACCTAAGTATATACTATATTCTTTATTAATCGGTTATTCGTATATTTATAACTATCCGGCCTAATAATATACAGATTCGCCTGCTTCGTAACCTATAAAAGCGATATATAGAGCTGACTATAACTAAAAGCCGGCCGTAACTATAGGTTAATACCTACGAACTTTATAGATTACCCCTAGGACTTATTTATTATTATTATAAATACTAGGCGGACTAGATATTACTTACGTATAAAGGGCGTAGGGATCCTCTTATTATTTTCCTTAGACTATAATAGCGTCTTAAAGAGTATTACCTTCTCGCTATTATACGTACCGCCTATAATCTCGCCTTTAAAGATATACTTACTATACCGTATAACCTAAAGCTGAGTCCTATTATAAAGCCGTAGTAGATCTAGGTTTCTAAGTAATATAACTAAAACACTTAGTTTAATATAGAGCTTATAGGGCGGTAGCGAGGCCTTATAAAATATATTAAAATATTTAGTTAGAAAGAGGTCTTTATCTTCTTTAGAAATAGCCTAATTAACGCTTTAGTATATAGTAAGCTCGCTAGGTATCTGCGTTATAAGCTTACTATTAATCTTAGTAATATCCTTATTCGTAATAGTAAGAATAGCTCTTTAAGATAGATACTCTCTATCTACCGTACCTAGGCGATATAGGTTTAGGTATACCTTATTAATTAACTTATTAATAGCGTTTTTAGGAACGTAGCTATAAGCTTAAGGTACTACGTCTTCCTTAGTAGTAGAGCTCTTCTAAATACTAGACCCGTTCCTGATCTTAAGAAGATTAATAGCAAAAGCCCTTATATCAGTACGTATAGAATTAGTGAGATTAGGATTATTAAGTCGTTCGTTAATAGTTAGGTCTAATTATATAGTATCCTACTAAAACTCAGCCTATTATATATAGGTATTAATAACCTAACTACTAGATCCGCTAGCTACTACTAGTAGGGTTTATCAAAAATTACTGTAGAAGTAGATAACCTTACCCCTAAACTACGCCCCCTTATTACTATAGATATCTTAAAGGCTTTAGCTTACAGCCTCTATATTATACCTACTCTATATAGGCGACTTATCCTAAAAGATTACCTAAGCTTACTTTATAAGCTCTGTAAGGTTTATCCCTTTCTTAATCCCGCACGAAGAAGTAGCGTCCGAATCTAGTAGTATCTTAAATTAGGAGTAGGTAGTATAGCTACCCTAAAGGAGCGTTACTACTATACCTAAGGATACTATAGCTAAAGCTACTTTTCGTTTAAGGCGTACTTTCTTTATTATAATATTCTTAACGAAGGTCTTACTAGTACCCCTAGCGCCGTTAAGAAAGAATAGGGTACTAGGGGCTCCGTACTTATCGTCCGTATTTATATTAATAGCGTCTATAATCTAGTTAACAGCGCAGCTTTAATTAGGATTAAGCTTACTCTATAAGAACTTAATATCCTTAGGGCTAATATTATAAGACATCTCTTCGCGTAAGAGCCGATTAGGAATATCGCTTATACTATTAAAGTTAATAGTAGGAATTGGTAGATTGTATTAAGCCAGATCCTCCGTGTTACGGGTAACCCCGCAAGGTCACGGGCAAGGCACGTGATAGGGTTAGTAGGTAAAGGATACTTAGGAGAGGACCTAGTAATATAAGTGATCTAGGGTATATCAGGCAGATTATAGAGTAATATAGTAGATATAGGACTAGATCACCCAGATTATATCAGGGCTTAGTATAATTAAGGTGAATATATAAGGAAGGGTTTTCCTTTAGTAGAATGTTTTCTTATCTCCTTATATTCAACTTATATAATAGAGAGGAGTCTTAGCTGAAGATAATTTAACGACTATCTATCTCTATTACCTTCTAGTACTTAATATACTATATGATTTACCCGTAGGAGTTAAACTACCCCGTTATACTCCGTACGCTCTAGAGTAGAGGTATATTCCAACTAACTGTTAATAAGGTAGAGTGTATACTACTTAGTATATACAGTCTCTTTACTAGCCGGTATCTAAAGCGTCCGAAATTCCCGTTATAAGATACGTGTGTAATTAGATAATATATACTCTTTATATTTATCCTATAATACTAGAGCGTCTATTAGTTAGAGCTTAAGTAATACTATAATAAATAGGCTCTATAGTCCGTAACCCCCCTAAAAGTCCTTACCCTTATCTAAGATCTTATTAGTATACTTATTATTTTTAGTTAGCCTAAGCTTTATATAGGCTTCTTTCTATTCTATTACGCAGCCGTTAATTATACGTAGGTCGTTAAAAGACGTAGTACCCTTATAATAATATAGGAGTAGTTATAGATAATATAAATCCTTACTCTTAGGGCTAATAAAGTATATACGCTTAAGGGCTTCGCCTTTTTTACGAACCTTCTACCGCTTAGATTACTTAATCTAGGTGAAATACTCTAGAAAGTTAGTATATAGGTAATCTAGTAGGTTCTTTTTAACTATAAGCCGCCTACCGTTCTTCTTCTTAAAAGGTAGTAGCTAGCCTTAATTAAGGGCTTCCTTAGTAATCTAATTTATTTTAAAGTACTTAGTTAAGGTAGTTCTGCGTAGCTTTTTATTATCTATAAGCTTCTACTTAGCAGTATTATTTACAGCCTTATCTTCGCTCGGATTAAATAGGATATATTATTAATCTAGTAGATAGATCTATAAGCGCTCTATATAAGGCTTTATTATACCTATACTGAATAATAATAGCTTCTATACGGCCTCTACGGAGCTAATCTAGCGAGCTGAATAGTACTTAGTAATCTTATCTACCTCCTTACCTTATTACCTAAGCTGCCCTAAAGGAGTAGGGTTATTATTATAGTACTTACTACGTTAAGTTAGGGTAATATTAGCCTAATCTAAGCCCTTATAGACGTATTTATATAGATAGAAAACCGACTTAATAGAGCTATAGATCTTAATATTAATATAGTTACTATATTTCTTTAATAGATAGGGATTATACGGAATAACCTATCTATTATTAATATTTATATTTTCGAGAGGCTCTATAAATAGACGTTTATACTAAGGGTAGCTCCTATTAGGGGCGAACTTAGTCTAGTCGCGAAAATCCTTAGGGAAGCTCTTACTATAATAATTCTTCTCTTTACTATAATATATATTATTAGGGTTACTAGTATAGCGATTATAGACTATATACTATAAAACTAACTTATAAAGCTTCTTATTAGCTCCTTTATTAGGTATAAATACTTAGATAACGCTATTAATATCTTTAATAGTATAAATCCGATCCTCTTCCTATATAATTAATAAAATATAGGCGTATAGTAGTCCTCGCTTTTAAAACTTAATTATAAAGTAATAAGTAATATTAATACTAAGTATATAGAGTTTAAGGAGGTCGTATATAAGCTTATTAAGCTTCTACTTAAATATATAGGCCGTTAGATTATAACGGTACTCTTATATTTAGCTAGGCTTTAGTAGATTTTAAATATTAGGCTACTTAGGATTATACGTAAAGGTAATAAAGTACTTAGGTTTACCCCTTTTCCGAATAATCGTTATTACGTCTTATATCTTCGCCTTTATATATTATAGGCTTCTTAGTATTATAGCCGGTAGTATAGTTACTTTAGATCTAAAATTCTTAAGAGAGATACTAAGGTTGGTACTAAGCCTATCTATAAGCTCTAAGTAGTAGTTAGCTTAGATAGTTTACTAATTTCGCCTATACTAATTTAGATCGTTTATCTTAATTAAAGCCTAAATATTAGTAACCTAGTAACTAAAAAGACGCCCCCTATCTAGTATATAACTAAAGTAAGGTAAACGGATCTATAGTATAGTTAGATTTAGAAGGAAGATATTCTAACCTAGAAATATTATAATCTAACTTAGGGTAATAAAAGATACTTACCTATATCTACTTTATATAAAACTAACGTCTTATTAATTATATAGATCCTCTACGGGCTAGTGATAGAGACACACCTATACGCGGTGCTGGCTACGAACCTGAATACCTATTTAGAGCTGAGATGTCTCCCCTAATATATTGCAGGTTAAACGATGTTAAGACGTCGCGTGGTTGCTGAGAACTCCGTATAGAGTTTTTCGGGCAACGCGATAATACCTACCCTAACTCCACTACGACTATTATACCTCCCCTACGATTAAGACTAGACAGCAAGAATTGGCATCAGGTATAGTATCTTAGCCTAACGAGTAAAGAGCACAGGCAATACCTGCCCAGCTGTTAATTCGAAAAATCTAATATCTACGTGCGCTCGATACGTATCCACCGGTTAAGACTGACGCGCAGTCTATCCTAGGGGAAGGCTGGGGTTATAGGTATATAGGACTAAGAGAAGGATATACTAAGTTATAAATTAGAAGGCGTATTTTAGAAAAGGACGGCCCCTATCTAAGTAGCTAGGCGAGCCTTTAGTGTAAGCAGCGCCGTATAACTATAATTACAAGCTGAAGGGTTAGCTCCCCCCTAAAGTAAAGTATATAAGGATAGAAGTAAGTACTATCTAATACGACCGGCGGGATGTTATACTATCCGATTCTTTATACGAGTATAGGCCTCCTAAGCGGTGTATATAGCTTCCCCCCTTTCTCGTATCCTTAACCAGCAAACCACCGAACAGCTAAATCCGGTACTACTACAGACACTAATAAACACTACTAATCAGCGCTAATAACTCGAACCCTTGCGGGACGGCTATACACCCCCTCCTCCCCCCCCCCCGTATCGACACAGTAAAGGTTAAAGAAAGTTATAGGGCGCTTAGCGCTATAATAAAGTCGAAGGATATAGAAGAATATAGCAGGGTCCTTAAGAGCTAAGTATAGTACGAAGGGCGTGTGTTATAGTTAGTATTAGAAATAATGTTATAGAGCGCTCAGCATAATATTAAAGAACACAGTTAAGAGTTACCGGTATTAAGGAGGCCTAGGGTATAATCCCCAGACTAAAAGCAATTATATCGTTAAGGATAAGCGGGAGTTTTTATCTAGGCACTATGCTATGGTTTCTCTTACGGCTAGGAAAGGCACACTACGTGTACCATCTACTGGTTTCACAAATAATGTAATAGAACACCCTCATTAGTATATATAGATACTAGAATAGGCGTATAAACCAATCAATCAATAGATCCTCTACGCCCTTAAGGTATATTATCGCTATTAGTATTAAGGTTATTTTCTTACTCTAAGTCGTTACTACTATCTTCTTGCTCTGGATCCTCCGAAAACTAGAAGTTATAGCGAGATAGTATACTAGCGGTATAATTACGCTGCGATATATATAGTAGATAATCGCTAGGAAGCTGTCGACCGGCTAATAGGATATAATTATACTACGACTACTCGCTAAATAGGAATAGTAAGATATACTATAGAGCTATATAAGAAGGATACTACTCTAAGATTATTATAAGACCCCCCTCTTTAGTTTCTATATAGATATTACGTTTAATACGACCCTTTTTCCTATTAGTAGGTATAATTATAACATAGGCGACCTTAGTAGATATAGGGCGATTATATATACCCCTATTTTAATATTTTAGATTAAGCTGCTAAATACGTATACTTATTATCTTAATTAGATATCTTTCCTTATCCTCCTTTATACAATCGAAGCAAGTCTTAAAACCTTAAGTATATAGATTAATAGTACGTAGGATACGCTATAGTTAAGTAAGGGTAGCTAGATCTATACCCCCTAAATAGTACTACTAAGTATCTAGTTACTCCTATATACCGTCTAAGGTATAGATTTAAGTAAACTTCGCCCGTTCGCTATTATCCGGTATAAGAGGCCCTATATAATAGTAGACTAACCCTTAGATTCGGAACGTAGTGCGGCCTACGTTAAAGTCGATATTATTAGCTACCTTACTAGTAAAGGAGAGGCTATTATTATAGCTAATAATATTTTAAATAAACTCTTTACTATAAGTAGTCCTATAGTATATAGGGTACCTATCTACTAAGATATCTTTAATTTTATAGAGTAAGTTATTTATTTTACGCGCTATAAGCTTACGGTCCTTTTCCGGTCTATTAGGTAATAGATCGACCTCTTCTAGCTTATACGATTAATTAGGCGGTAGCTAATTATTCTTCCTATTATTATAGTATAGCTACCGATTATCAGGCCTACGTTCTATAGGCTAAGACTAAGCAGTATAGTAGGGGTAGGTATTAGACGTATTATAGAAACCTTTATTAATTATAAAAAGCTTTATATCTTTAGCCGCAGCTAGGTCCCTATATAACTAGAATATAGCCCTATTCCTTAACTAATATAGGCTACGCCGGCGACTAGGGTAGTCTAGGCTATAGTCTTCTATAGTTCGTTCCTAGTAGGTATAGTAGTATAGAGTACGCTTAGAGTATACTAGTTTAGGTAGGGGAGTAATTAAGTTAATATCTATAAACTTAGTAGGCGCTAACCTAGTAATATCTTCTAAAGTAGGAGCTAGTAGAGGGACTCTTTATAAGATTACTACTTATAACCTTAGATTAATAGGGGTACTATTACGCTGTATCGCTAAATAGCTATAAAGGTAGGAGTTATAGGATAGATATTAAAAAAGCTAACCTAAATAATTCCTAAGCTCTATATCCCTTAGTATAGTATTTAGATTATAAGTATTTAAAGCCGCCCTCTACTTCCTCCCTACTCTATCTCTTATACTACCCTAGTTACTACTATTTATATTATTATCGCGCTTACTAAGGACTATCTACGCGCTTATCTATAGTTAAGCTATCGCTGGGGAAGGGCTCTTAGGGGAAGGGATAGTATTTTCGTATAGAGGTTAGTTAGGGGTAGCCCTAGTCTTTCTACTAGCCCTAGGTTATATCCTACCTCTTATCCTACTATTAATAGTATTACTACGCTTAGTAGGCCAGCGATAGAGACACACCTATACGCGGTACTAGCTACGAACCTGAATACCTATTCAGAGCTGAGATATCTCCCCTAATATATTATAGGTTAAATAATGTTAAGACGTTATATAGTTGCTGAGAACTCCGTATAGAGTTTTTTAGGCAACGCGATAATACCTACCCTAACTCTACTATAACTATTATACCTCCCCTACGATTGAGACTAGATAGCAAGAATTAGTATCAGGTATAGTATCTTAGCCTAATAAGTAAAGAGTATAGGTAATACCTACCTAGCCGTTAATTTAAAAAATCTAATATCTACGTACGTTTAATATATATCTACTAGTTAAGACTAACGCGCAGTCTATCCTAGGGGAAGGCTAGGGTTATAGGTATATAGGACTAAGAGAAGAATATACTAAGTTATAAATTAGAAGGCGTATTTTAGAAAAGGACGGCCCCTATCTAAGTAGCTAGGCGAGCCTTTAGTATAAGTAGCGCCGTATAACTATAATTATAAGCTAAAGGGTTAGCTC